>LPNX010393214.1:260996-272290 GCA_001517045.1 Pseudotsuga menziesii
AATTACTCTACGTGGACACAAGCCACTTATTAGCTTCTTCAAATTTTTAAGGTCACACAGTTCATTAAATGCAAAAATTCACACATTAAATGACATCGAAATATTTTAAAAAAAATATCACTATGAAGCCAACATAATATTCTACAATTTGTTTTTTACTGCAAGTCAAAATTCACATGGCATATATGCGTTTTGAGGGCTTCTATCTAGCACATGAGTAAAAAATCAGGTTTTCATCGCCAAATTTGGCCAAAAAGTGTTACCCATCTTCATGGAATCACCCGTTAAGTTTTATGGTTAACAATCAGCTAGGGTTTGTAATTGCAATTTACTAATCATAGGATGGAGAATTTTTATTATATGTTGTTTATGTTAAGGGTTGTATCTTTAATAAATGTTCCTGTATTAACTAGGTTTGATCTTAGTATTATGTTTATACCTTTGTCTTTGTATTTAATACTCTGCTGACATATTCCATTTGTTAGCAGAGGCTTTCCCTAAATTTTAATTGAAACCAGTTCAGTAGTAATTAATTAAAATATTAATCATGCTAACTAGTACACATTTATATTGTAAACTCGATCTACTAAGAATATATTTCATATAATAAACAAGCTAAATAAATTATTAAAGACCTTCCAAGGTTTGTTCCACATAATCATTTAAAAACAAAATACATTACATAACTGGAACAAACATTGAAATTAATTTAGAGGGATATCGTGACCATCCTTGTGGTCCTTATCAAGACTCTGCCATAAAACTTACAGTATTAACATCTATAATAAAATACCATAAATCACATGCATTTTATCTTTATAAATCCCATATATTATTCATCATAAACATCCACCTATAATTTTACCAAATAAGCAATTGATATAACTCTGTATTAATAAACAGAGGTCATAGTATCAACCCTTACAGGTTACAAATATAATTCCTAAAGAAAATTAAACTCAATAAAAACCTTAACATAAATCAATACCGAAATCAAAACGCATAACAAAATACATAGCGTAAATACCTAGTATCATTTCTAAGTATCCCATATCAAATGGTTTACAATTTGGTATCGTCCAGGCCCAAACCCTGAATTCATATACCCAATCACACCGGCCACGGCCAAGTTTCCGTTTCTAAGCACACAGTTATACTACAGATAACAAAAACAATATCGTGGGTAGTCATAATCCTGGCTGTTACAGTCATATCCTTTTAAAATAAAAAATTTACATATTACAATTCCATTTAAGCTATCACAGTCGTTGGGAGAGGCACATGCCATTCATGGCATGGCCTGTACCCACGCTGAGCCATTACAAAACCAAAATTTCAATACTCTGTCTAAAAGAATAGTCTCCATTTAAACGCTAATGCAGAGCATACAGTGGCAAGCCAATGGGCTACGAAACCATTGGTACAATGGCACAGCCCATGGCATAACTCCCTAAGCTCTAGAAGCTTTCCCAACATAAATTACAAACAATAAAATCAGAGTGTTGTGCATACTTCCAAACCCAAACCATTATTAATGCATAGAGTAAATCACACAGGATGAAAGCCATGAATCGAACCCAGCAAGTCAACATGTTAAAACACAACATTTAAATAACTACAGAGTCCCAAAACTTACACAGTATAATCCATTAAAAACGCTGAGAGAAATCGTATGCATTCTTCATACCAAAAAACATTATAGTCTTCACATAAAAAACCAACCCGCAGTGTAATTACATAGAAGGGTACAAATTCCTCTTTTACAAACACTCAAGTACTAACATTATTAAATGGCAAGCTGTGAGCTATGGCACCATTACAAGTAATGGTGCAACCTCAACTATTAATGCCAAACCTACCAACAGTAGTAAAAAATCCTAGAGCAAGCTACATTATAAATCCCGAAGGTAGAGTCAACAAGTGCCATTCTAAAACACCAACCCTGTAAAGAATCCCAACTCAGAAATGCCCAGAACGAGAGGAGGAAAGTAAATCTTGCTAGCAGGCTTACCATGGCCATGAAGTAGCAATCCCAAATTGACAGCATAGCCCTGTGTAAACCCTGAAGCGCCTTCGTTTCCACCTGCAAAAAATTTAATGATGGAATGAGAAGCATGACCATGCCATGGAGAAAACAATGAAGACATGCATTTTACACAGAGCTGGTCCAGCTTACCTGCAAAATGATGGAGGTTGCCTCCCTTCTCCAACTGCATAGAGGCCACACAAAACCACAATTCCAAAACCACATAATGCACAAATAGTGAATGCCTAAACCCTTTTCCAAGTGTGTTCACAAACCCCGATGGCATTAATGGCACCAGCTGGTGGCCATTAACGTATCCATAAACCCTCACTGTAGCTTATGGTTCGTCGTTATACCATATACCATCCAAGTCGTGAGTTAAACCCTTTATCCTATGGTTTTCACCACCCTTTAAATATCAGCACAGACTTAATACTTAGGGCATGGTATGTATACCATAGTCTCCAAACCTTATAGTATGCGTAGACCTTCACACTATTGTGTAGTGTTTACAATGTTATCCCCTTAGCATCAAAATATTGTGTTAATACATGCCCTTTTTGCTAGTTCACATAGGTAGCGTTTATGCTAGGTATTTAGTCTAGGTTTTGTCGTATTTAGGAATCATGGCAAATGTAGTATGCCATGATGCCCTCGCTAGGAAAAACAAGCTTAAGTCTCTAAAATCGTAACCAAGGCAGACCTGCAAAATAGAAACAAGAGATGAGTAATTTAATTAAACAAGAGATAGATAATTAATAATGGTAAAGACAGTAAGTTAATTCACAACATCTAGTTAATTAACTAAGAAATATAATTAACGAACATAGGGCTTACCTGAGTCATAAAACGAAATAGTAATAAAAGTGCAAGGCGGAACTGGAAGTATAACTAGGAATTGAATTGCTTCAAGTAAGTAATAACCCCGATGTTGCAAGAGTAACATGTAAGTCAATAAATAAGGTGCCTTAGTTCGAATGAACTAAGTAATCCTGTTTAACGAAAAATGACCTTACCTCTCAGATCCACATGGGAGAATGAGTCCCGCGACTCCACCACTTTGTTCCCATCAACAAAGTTAAGTTAGTTCTTATTAAATAAACAAATTACACATGTGCAGGAGCAAAACTATGATCTATTCAATCCATTAATTCACCGATAGTAATAACTAAGATATATCAATGGTTTAAATAATAGAATTAATACATAAGAAGTAAATGAACTAATAGTCACTGAATGGATAAGAGATTAACAAGACAGTATGGGAAGATTCCTAAGAGATTGAAAGTCTAAGTAGCATTTGTGTTCTGCATGAGTAATAATGATCCCCTTTGGTTAGTTTTCACTAGCCTATAATTTTTTTTTTCAATTTTTGGGGACATTACAAGTAACTCGCATTATTTAGAGCCCACACTCAATTGTAAAAATAGGGAGTTACACTTAGTGCAATTTCAAAGCTTCTAGCTCAACACTAATGCTAGGATGTAATTGTATAATACACCTAGATATGCAATGACCAAGGTTCCGATGTTCTAGAGCTTATGCTCAACATCAATTTGGAATGCTCCAAGGATTATGCCCAACACTTCCAATTCTTATATTTTCATGTGCTCTAGACCTGCATACTCAACACAAATGTTTCATAACTCATGAGCTCCAGAGCTGACGCTCAACACAAACATCAAATACTCATGTTCTTCAGATCTCACGCTCAACACAAACATCAAATACTCATGTGATTCAGAGCTCACGCTCAACATAAACATCAAATAACTGTAATGCCCATATTTGACTAGACGTATCGACATGTTGCATTTTATTTTCTTAGTAAATGTTGGACCCTGTTTGACTGAGTAAACCATATTTATGACATGATAGATGTTGCTACTATGTCTAAGATGTTACTATGCTTATTTTGATACATTGATGGTGATGTTATGATTATGTTTGTGAGGTCACTATGTTATAGTTATCATGATATTCCTTTGTTCATAAAGACCGTGTATGTTTAATTGTCATCATTGATAAATGTAATATATAATGTGGTACATGGATATTGACCCATGATGTGATCAATTTAATGATTTATACAATGAAAGGAAATGTTGTTGATAATATGCACCAACTGATGATTGAATGGAGATATTGTTATGAATCTATGTTTTCAAAGTACTAATCTGCAGGACACATGGGCTATGTAATAAATGGATACTTATTATGAAGTGTGGTAAAGCACATATTTCTACCGAAGAGCCTTGATTACCAAAATTGATGATACGATGACACAGACCAATAATCTCGATAGCAACAAAGTATGTTTTTTATAGGGTATATAGACCCAGGATGTTGAGAGGGATGGATGTGTTCCACCCTATGTTTTTATGATACCCGAGGTCGTGGGAGGGCCGTGATGAGACATGATCCCCATGTTGTTGTGATGACAATGGTCAGATGCCTTCTAGGAGAGGCTAGGTCCGCTGGTTAGCCGATGCTATCGCTCTCAGGTTCTTATGTGGTCAGGTCGGTGAAGCCGACATCCACTTCTATACTAGCAGAGGAAGGATAGGGAGGGTGCAGATGTAGGTTAGGATGGGAGGATGTTATAGCTAGTACTGTGTTGGGTCACGGGGGATCTACGAAACCAAGATTAGTAGTAGTAGGTGTCTCTTCTCCTTGAAAATAATTGATTGAGTAATGAATCTGAAAATATAATGATGTTATAACTTAATTCATTAATAATTAATGATTGATGATGATGAAAAGGTTACATGTTTGTATGTTAATCCAGTTAGGTATTTGAGATTGTTATGTCTTGTATTCAAGAATGTCCTATCTATGTGAACCATTATTATTTTGTTATTATATATATATATATATATATATATATATATAGGATATATGATGTTTTCTTATAGTACGTGTATGATCTATGCATGCACTGGCCACGCATGCACACTTTGCACACGTATACCAATATCAGCATACCAATACTTAAAACGATCACTAATGGTATAGGTTTTCATAGGTAAATATGTTAATGAAATAATGAATGTTAAGTTAACATATTCATTAATGATAGGTGAACACTGTAATACGTAAGTGATCAAGTGTCGTAAATTAGAATAATCCTTAGAAAGTTGTTGTGCGTAGACTTAAAACATTGTTCATTTACATTAACATAATTTTCAGGGTTGTTTAAACCCTTAAGGGTGCTTTGATTATGAATCTAGAGATAACATGCTCATGACTATGATACTTGTCATTAAAAACAAACAACTATAAAATGTCTTTAATTATAATTATTATTAATGGTATTATTATCATTATTATTATTATTATTATTATTATTATTATTATAGTGCCTCTTGTGGTAAACGTAATCGATAGTTTAATTAGACAATTATTTCTATTATTATTATGATTATTATTATTAAGATCTTGTGTTAACCATAGTCAATTATTTAATTAAACAATTAATATTAATATTATTGTTATTATTACGCTCTTGTGGTAAACGTAGTCAATTGTTCAATTAAACCCAAGTGGAAATAACTAGAATAAAATAATTATTAATTAAATAGACCAAATCATTCCGTGTAGGTTAAACATGTATATTGAACTATGGAATATGACCATCAAGATATGACATGATTGATTTTATAACACTACTTATTAATATGATTACAAACATCGGATTCTGATCAAGACAACTAAGATACTCACCTGTACACAAGATAATTACTAAATTATTATTTTATTCAACATAATTGATTTGAATAGGACTAGCTATTAAACCGCCATCCCGTGAGGGACCAATGGTGAACATTCCAAGAATTAGTAAGTGCTAGACAACCAACTTATTCGATTCAATTTAAATAACCTTAATTATTGGGATGCTCAAGATAAGGACAATTGAATAAGTAAATGTATATTCATGATTATAAGAATGGACTAGCATCGAAAACTGAAAGGGGGAGGTGAATGAAGTGTTTTGGGAGAAAGGTGGTGGAGGAAGGTGGAAGAAAGTAGGAAGAAGATGAGTATTTAGAGAGGTATCAGAGAGAGATGGGGGGGTTGGATTTTTTTTAGGAAATTAGACTCTTCCTAAGGGGGGAAATAAAGAAAAACTTGAGGAGGGGGATAACTCAAGGACGAGAATATCTGTAAATGAATGAGAAATGGGTGGAAAGGAAGAAAGATATAGAATGGAAAGGAAGCTGCTCTCGGTATTATTGGTTTGTGGGCTCGGGGGCTAGGAAACCCATGGGTTTCCTAGGGCCAGCACATGATGAGAGCTGGTCGGCAGGGTGGAATATCATTTTGTTAATCAAGGATTGGATGGAAAGCTGGAAGAGGAAGGAGCCTACAAGGTCTACAACAAACTGTTGGATCTACTACAACCGCGGGTTCCAGGTATTTAAATTCCAGGTAATTTGATACTAAATTCCTGCATGGTATTATTGTCTAATTTACAAAAAATTCATGAAGTTTATCAAACATGTACAACTCATATTTCTACATTATTATGTTTACAGTTCATAGTTGTACATTCATATGTTTATAAAACTAATAGAACAAACATGGATATAAACCTGTATTATGATTAAAATATCTTGATTTTTATTAAAAACTAACTCAAAATGAGCTTAAGATAGAAAACATCACTGAGAAATGGACCGAGTGCTCTATCCGTTATGCAGAGCACTACAATAACTCATGTGCTCTAGAGCTCGCGCTGAACACAACATCTTGAATCACTCATGTTCTCTAGAGCTCATGCTCAAGACAATATCTCATCAATTATGTGTTTCAGGGTCTACACCCAACACATGAAATCATATACGAGAGAAATAAAACATATGCATTTGGATTATGCCAAATATATCAAACAAACCATCATTAATATGTGCAGTGGGGTATTATGCCCAATATAAAAAATATAACATCAAAGAAACATCACATGAAATGGGACTTATGCCCCTAAGTGTTAGGTCCAAAATTCGGGATATTACATCCCTCCCCGCTTAGAACAACACCGTCCATGGTATTCTAGGGACTAGGAATGAAATCATGAAATAAGGTGGGGTAAGCCTCTCTCATGGTGGCTTCATTTTCCCAAGTAGCCTCATCGGCTTCAAATTTCTTCCATTGCACTTTGAACTAAACTATGGTGCGCTTTCTGAGTTGCACCTCTCTCTTGTCTGGTATATGAAGGGGTTCGGGTACAAAATCCTCTTCAAGTTTCACCTGTAACAAGGACCAATCAATAACATGTTTAGTATCTCACACACACACACACACACACACACACACACACATATTTCTTCAATAAGGATGCGTGGAAAAAATTACGAACCTTTGTATGAGTAGGTAAAGCTAACTCATACACAATTGGCCCTCTCTTGGCCAATATCTCAAAGGGTCCACAAAATCTTGGTGCCAACTTTTCGCATCTTCCCAAGCTCAATGAGCTTTTCTTTGCTTTTAATTTTAAGTAAACATGGTCTCCAATCTGATAATATTTATCTTTTCTTTTCTTATCAGCATAATTCTTTTGGTAGTCTTGCACTTCTTTAAGGTTTTGTTGGACCTTGGTGACCAATTGTTCCAAGTCCTTTAGTAAATTGGGCCCTAACATGAGCCGGTCCACCGGGCTATCCCAAGTAACCGGTGTTCTACACTTTCGACCATAGAGTACCTCGAAGGGACTCATATTGGAGGAGGTCTGGCATCCATTGTTATACACAAATTATATTGGATACAAATAATCCTCCCACTTGGTGGGGTTTTTCATGACATACATCCTAAGCATGCCATCTAAAATCTGCTTTACCCATTCTTTCTTCCTACCTGTCTGCGGGTGGTAAGTAGTACTAAAGTTTAACTACGTCTCTAATCTAGAGAATAAGGATATCCAAATTTTTCAGTAAAATTTGTATCTCGATCCGAGATGATTTCCTTGGGTATCTCATGCAATCTGAATATCTCTTTTACGAAGATGTCAACAATGTGAACTTTCTTGTAGGCTGACTTCACTGGGATGAAGTGTGCCACTTTTGATAACTTGTCAACCACTACAAAGATAAAAACATTTTTCTTCTTTCTCTTTGGTGGACCCGTAATAAAATCCATACTAATGACCTTCCACTTCCATTCTGGAATGGGTAATGGTAGCAGCAATCCCGAAAGATGGTAGTACTCAGCTTTGAATAGGTGACATTCCTAAAATTTTGCGATAAACAATGCTATGTCTGCCTTTAACTTAGGCCAGAAAAAGTGTTTCTTTACTGTGGATATCATCTTTTAAGAACATAGCGGAGTCCTCACTCACAGACGTAGTGAAGTCCTCACTCACACACACAAAGAAGACAACAGACTCCTCAATCACAAACGCAGAGAATGCAGTAGAGTCCTCACTCACATACGGAGAGAACAAGGAAATCACTCTCGCAAACCTACTCACAACACAGAGTCTTCACTCACAGACGCAGAGAACCAGGACATCACTCTCGCAAATCTCCTCACAGCGTGGAGTCCTCAGTAGAACAACCAAATGAAAAATTGCAGTGGAGTCCTCACCAGGATGCACTAGACGAATAATCATAGAATGAAAACGACAAAATGGTAAGTAATTGCGTTCGGTTAATACATATATGACGTTGTTTCGGTCGAACAATGGTTCGACCGAAAAACTATATGTCGACATTATTTTCTCAGCTATCCTTACAAATCGCGCATAATGAGGTTCTCTGTTAACTTTAACATTTGGCCGAACATTTGTTTCGGCCGAAAGTTAGTTACATGTTTTTGGCCAAAAACATAAACTAGCTCGGCTGGAAAACAAAAATAGTTCGGCCGAAAGTGTTTGGAATACGGATTCCGAAAGTTGATTATCACAGAATAGACACCCGGATTCATGATTTCACCCTCCAGTCATTCATTTTCTTTTGGTTTTCTAATATTTGAAGATTTTTCCTAAACGAAGTATGAATACCCAAAAAGAAATAGAGAGCATATATATTCTTTAAACTTATGGTTGGGATTTGTCGGTTTGTTTTTTTTATATTTGTAGATTTTTCCTAAACGAAGTATGAATACCCAAAAAGAAATAGAGAGCGTATATATGAACTTTAAACTTATGGTTGGGATTTGTCGGTTTGTTTTTTTGTTTTGGTTATCATATATGATATTGTTTATAGTTGAGTTTGGCGTCTCAAATCTACGAGCTCGGTGATTGTTTTCTTAGATTTGTTAATTGAGTAGTTAGATTTCTCGTGATCATTTCGTTCATTCCTTTTCAGTTATTAATATATTTAGATCTATCCTGAAGTGGGTATGAATACCAAAGGAAGAGATTAGGTTTAGTAATATATACATAATAATTTTAAAACATAGTCTGTGTAAACAACTTCAACTCCTAAATGAATATGATTAGTTTATACTTACTTCTAGATCTTTTTGATTACATTGATATACATATATTTAAAATACAATCGAAAATATATCTAGATATATTTAGAATATAGACAAGATGTGCAATTTTCTACTTACCGTAAATAAAGAACACCTTATGCTAAGAGTATATTAATGAAAGAGATAAAATGATTTAAAATAGACGCATAGTATAATTCTTCAGTTTAAAATGCATTTGGAATTCACATTTACTCTAAGAATATAATTATGAGTACTAAACAATTAATAAATTTAGTAAGGAACCTATCACCACTGTTGGGAAAAAAGAATTGAAGTTGTCGTTCCTCCCAACCAACTCCTAGCGAAACCAAGTCTTATTTGCTCTAGAAGCCCGGATTCTGTTTGTTGAACCACAAGGACAAAATACGATCAATGCACCATCTCTTTGCATCAACAGATGATTTCACCATCCATCATCAAACTCCTACTTATTTGATAGATATACTATTTAAAATATTTTTCCTAGGACTTGGTCGTTTATGAGCCTCGTGTTGTTTAAACTCCACAAGGAGTCTTTACCTGATTTTAGGGAAAATGCCTCCTGCATCACTTAAGTTCTCACTTAACAGTTTCGCCATTTGTCATTTCCCCTTGTAAGTAAGCAAACAATCTTTCACCATCTACTTCAATTCTTGCTTTCTGTGAGTCTTTTCATTATTTAATAATAATAATAATCTCTTATTTTTACTTTATTGTCAAAAAAATATTATTTCAATAATAAAGAATTAACTATTTTGATGTATTACAATAAACTAACAATACACTTATAAGCGTTATATATACTAATTTTAAAATAACAAAAGTCAATATCAACGTTAATTATAATAATTTTAAGAAAAAATAAAATAAAACATTGAAACTATTTAACGAAAATTAGATGAAAACTTTGCAACTATTCAAAGCTTAATGAATTGTTATTATTCAAAAATGTTTCGTCATGTGTTTTGTGCAAGTTTTTAAAATAAAACACTGCAACTCTTTGTAAAAATGATGATGAAACTACAGAACATATTTTTACATTTTGTATTGTCTGGAAAAAGGTAGCTGAACAGGTTTGTAAGCATTTCAATCTGCATGCTTTCATTGACCATACTTCACTGGTGGATATGTTGTTGGACTGGCAAAGGAAAATTTCTAGAAATTCGATTTACCATTTGCTTCCCTTCCACATGATGTGGAATGTGTGGAAGGAACGCAATAGGACTATCTTTGATGATGATAAAAGGACTGTTAATAGTATTGTCTGTCAAATTATATCTGCTGTTCAGCATCTCTCTATTCTGCCTGCAAAAAAGAAAAAATCTGGTCGCATTTTGGGATTGACTCCACCTTTGATTTATCCATGTGGGTTCATTGACGGTGCATCAAATTGTAATATTGTTGGAGCTGGTTTCTGCATTTATATTAATGACTGCCATCATATGGAGTTCAAGCTGGGGGTAGGATATGGAACCAACACAAAAGCGGAATTGCTTAGCCTCTGGGCAATTCTCCATACTTCCCATATGATGGGGATCCCCCTTACCCAGATATATGGTGATTCATTAGTAATCATCAACTGGGTGAAGGGATCGACTGCTCTCTCCCCCACTGAGCTGGTCTATTGGTGTTGGGAGACTAAAAAGCTTTTTAAAAGCTTCCAGGTAATATCCATTTCCCACATCTTTCGAGAGCACAATCGGTTGGCGGACCGACTCTCTAAAGATGCACTCACTTTTCCTCAAGGGAAAGGAAGATATAGTGAATATATTGAGAACCAACTGGTCTCTCAGGATTTTTTCCAGCTCTATTAGAT
>LPNX010393214.1:272409-286834 GCA_001517045.1 Pseudotsuga menziesii
TTACGATTCATGGATATGCTTCATATTTCAGATTGCAAGTTAAGTGACAGAAATGTTTATTAATCGTAATGTTTAAATTAAACACCTATTTATATATATTAAAAATGCTTATATTTGATTATGAGTTTCCTTTGTTGTACATCTATATTATATTTCAGTTAATTTGTCAAAATTATAGTCATCGAGTTCTTTAGGAATAGGAATACAATTTTAAAACAAAATAATTAATTGATTTTTTAAAGTCCAATAAAACAAAGTATCTGGCATTAACCATCATCATCATTATATATAAAAGATATTTAAGCTTATGCTTATGCTTTATATATATAATAATGTCCTTGGTGGGCATCCAATCTTTAAAGCCAAGCCACGGGTGGAATTATAGAAAAGAATAAAAAGGAGAGAAACAATCATCTCTTCGAACGCATGATGCAGCTCCCTTAAAGCAGAAAAGCGGCTCCAGAGATCCCCATATTCCCCAAACTGGCGGTAGAGACAGCCCCGCTGCTGTGGTCGGTGACGAAGCGGTGGTGGCTGCATTCTGGAGTTTGAGCTTGAGCTATGGGAGAGGCGGCTGAGATTGGTGTGGTGGCCACTTTAGAAGAAAAATAAACAATCGCAAGAGGAGGAGAAGCCGGTGATTTAGCCAGCAACGCCTTTGGTTTTGTTGCCATGGGAACCTGTGCAAAATAGAGGAGGCTAATCTCAATAATCTCAAAGCCAAAACGAAGAAGAGAAGCGCATTCAATCCGTCCATCTTTATCTTTTGTGGAACTAGTTATCAAAAAATCTCTATGGAGCCGATCTCTTCCTCAAATCTGAAAAACAAGAAGTGGGGTTAAAAAAATCACGAAAACAATTCACACGGATAGGGATTCGTTGGAAAAGAAGAGGGAAGGCATCATATAAATATTATTGGTAGTGCCACGATGGCGGTTTCCAGGAACGACGAATTTTTGTGAAACACGGTATCAAAGTTCAAACTTCTTCATTTCGCTGAAGCAGCATGGCGAGTGCACTGGAGCAACATGGTAGATCGTTGACTGTTTCTTCAAGCAAAAGGCGCGATGGAATTTGATAGGAAAGTACCACATTTATTTAATTAATTTAAATTAGGTAAAATAAAGTTAATATTTTAATACTAATTTATTTTTAAAATCAAATTCAAATTAGATGTTAATTTAGTGTATGAAAGAAAAGGTGGAGCATTAATGAGCAGGTATTTCATAAATGATTAAGTCTTACTCATTGTTTCCATTAAGTGAGGAGGCTTGCAACGGAGGGGGAATGATATATTTGATAAAAAAATAGAGATTGTACATTGATCCGAATTTTTCCTTGTGGTTCTCTAAACAGATTCGAGGGTTTGGGAGCCACAGGGATTCACTCAGTAAACTTGTTACATAGCACAATTCTTCATAGGATATTAAAGAATATCCCTAATTTTACTAAATATTGGAAAATTCCCCCTAAAATTGTATTGTTGAACCCCTCCCAATATACCTTTCTAATTAAGAAAACCGTCGTTTGACCATATATTGTAGGGATCCATTTTTATCGACCCATTTCTAATAACCCTTTATATCATATTGAAACACGATCCCTAACACATCTGAGTATAATCAAATAGAATTTTAAATAAAATATTATTATAATGCTATTATTTATCCCATGGAGATTGGAGGGGCAAGTAATCAATTTGTAGAGTGGGATAGTGGGAGACTCAACAAAATAGTAATGGGGAAGGAAAAATGCGTAAAAGAAAACCAATCAATAGATCAATGTAACAAAGAATATAAAAGACTAATAGATAAGAATATAAGAATCAGTGCAATGCTTAGAAAAGATGAGAATTGCAAATATTTCACGCCATTGCGTGCCAATCTACCAATTTTATATAATGTAAATACAAGTATAGTCATAGAGAGATTATGTTTTCTATAAGCTTAATAAATTAAAATCCATAAAAATGCAAAATTAAAACCCTCTCGTCTATGGACTTCCTTACATTTCATTGTATTTTATTTATTGAAACAAGATGCGAACAAACACTTGATTTTGGCTAAGAAAAAACTACAACAAAGAAATAATATTCATTCATGGGGAAAATGTATTAACAAAATTTAAACACGTTAAAAAAAATGGAAACAATCGATTGACAAAAGGTTGAGTCCTAATTAAATATTTTGTATGTATAACGCAGTAATTGAGTCTCTAGTTGATGCCTATAAGTCGTGCTAGGGGAGCATGGCTATTAGTAATATGAGCCAAAAGCTTTCATATTCATCCTTGTACTCCAAGAACAGGTCGTCGAGAGGATTCGATGAGGAATCCAATAAGGAACAACCTTGTGTGAGATATATGAGGAATTGGTGGGAATATAGGTCTCTACGGGTGGCCTCCAAGTATATGAAGAATAAGATATATATATGAATCCATTGAACGATTTGAATTTTATTTCTCAACCCACCCAAATAAAATAACCTCCTATATTTATATTACTATGTCAAATTAATAAACACTCTTTACCTCTTAATACGAGGAAATACATTTTTTAGGTTTTTAGGAGTATTCAAACCCACAATATGGATGTACATGATATGATATTGTCTCGCTAGTGAACCCCCCTCGAGCAAGTAAGATAGTGTAATACACCAAATAATTGTAATTTATTTTACTTGGAATATTTTTTTATTTTATTTTGACAAGAATGTCAAAATGAATGCAATGGACTATATTTTTTTAATAATTAAAATACTAAGAGGAATAAGACCTAAAGTAGTTGTCGAAAGAATGTTTTTCGACCCATAAGGGGAAAAGACAAATGTCAAAAGTTGCTGAGTGGGAACTTAAGTGATGTAGGAGGCATCTTCCCCAAAATCAGGTCAAGACTCCTTGTGCAATGCCAAGTGGAAGGAGGCTCATAAATGACCAAGTCCTAGACAACATACTATAAAATAGTATGTCCATCAAGCAAGAAAGAGGCTCGTGATGGATGAGGAATTGATCTGTTGATGCAAAGAGATGGCACATTGATCGGATTTTTTCCTTTTGTTTTAACAAATAGGCTCTGGGGTTCTGGAGCAAGTAAGACTTGGTTGCTCTAGGAGTTGGCTGGGAGGAACGAGAGCTTCAAATCTATTTTCCTGACAGTGGTGACATTAGAGAAAATTTCAACTCAAAATGGGCCTTTTAACTCTATTTCAAGTTCCAGTTCATCATGTGTTAGACAATGAAATTAATTTAAATTTGAAATACCGTATATGTCTTAAACACTTTTTTTAATATAAAATTGGGGATAGGTATCATTAAAAAAAGACTAATTTTTTGTTTGTATTTTCGACATATATCCCCGTGTTTTTACTCAAATTTCGATCATGAGAGCTCGTTGGAAGCAAAATTAAATTCCGCATCCAACGAGTACCAACTTGGCATACTTTTGACGGACCCCGCTACCCCAAAAATAAGAAATACTTGAAAAAATGTGATGATGACTCCGCATCCAACGAGCTCTCCCGATTGAAACTTGAGTAAAAACATGGGGAGATATGTCGAAAATACAAAAAAAAAGTAGTTTTTATTTTTATTTTCTTCCTCTGAAATTAATAAATATTATTTTATTATTTTAACTATTATTTTATTAATTTTTTTTAGGAGACCCATTTTGAGTTGAAATTTCCTCTAATCCATGTTCCTCACTAAATTATTAACTGTTTAATATTGATAATTATATTCTTAATGTAGATTTGAATTCTAAATTCATTTTGTTAACTGAGGATTATACTATGCATATATTCCTAAACATTTTACCTATTTCCATATTATGTTTTAGTATAAACTATTATTTATTTACGAAATGTAAAAGAATCGTAGATCTTATTATCTCAGTTTTGAAAGTCATTATTTAAATATTATATACATAATTCAACCTAGTCTCTGTTTGAGATTCGATACTGAGATTAGAGTTGATTTAAATTTAGTACAATTGAAAGATCTGAACAAATGTTTTATAATCTTCCAACCAAATATTCAGTCAACGAGACTAATCCCGAAAATTGTAAATCTTGTCTACATTTTAAATATATTTACATATCTTTTTAAATGTAATTTAAATGTATATCAAAGAAATTAATAGATCTAAGTCATATTAGACTAATCACATATCCCTATGAACCGAAGTTATCCACGCAAATTTTATCTCTATTCCAGGATTTTATAAGTTTATATCTTTCTTTCAATTTAATCCATGTTCTGAGTGTTCATACTAACTATAGACATATCTTAGTACCTTAACTAATAAAAGAATTAAAGAATGAATCACAAGTAAACAAACACTTTGATGAATCCCAATAAGAAGTTAAAGAAATAATCAATTATTACAATTTCTGTTTCTTTTTGGGTATTCATACCCATTTAGATGAGATATATTTATTTAAACAAAACCCAAAAGGAACTAAACAAAATAATTGCATTCAATCAAACAAAGTAATTATAGATACACAAAGCAGAGCTGATAGGTTTCTTTCCTAGGTTAGCGAACTAGCTATGAAGATAGCATATCTGTGTCATATAATCAAACATTAAACCAACAATAGAGATTTACAAATAGAGAGATTTCATTAATAGGAATTAATAACATAGTTAAGTACAAATGCACCTTCTCTATTCTCGGGTATCCATACCCAAGGATAGGTCATTCTGTTAAAAGAGTTAAGTTCACAACCAAAATCATAGACCAAATCTTAACAAATATTTCCAACTTTCAACATTATCATGGCCGTAAGACAATAAATGGAATCCACAATCTAGAACTAAAAACACAATGTACATCCAAATATGATTAAGAATCAAACACAATTGAGCATGAGAGGCTGCCAATCCCACACTGTTACTAATACATCTAAGTACAGACCCCTACGGTTTAAAAAAATAAAACAAAACGTATCTTCGTAGTGGCTATGAAAACCCTATCGCTCCTTAGACTTCTAACCAAGGGGAAATCAACTTAACCCTGAATCTACAAAAGTCTTTCCATATGACTATCGGAGGATCCAAATCATGCAGACCAAGCCAAAACTGTATCGGTAGTTACATTAAAAAAAGTAGTGTTACTATAATTCTAACAATGAGGTTAAAGAATGCATTCTCCCTACTTAATAAAGTCAGAGGAAATTTCTCACCTTTGGCAGAGAAGAAGGGGGCCTGAGAGGACGTGACTCTGTTGCCGGTCTCGCCAAGTGTAGAGACCTGCATTGTTTTCTCATTTTATCTATCGTTAGAAACCATTTCATTGTTTACGATACCCAGTGTAAGGTTTAAGGAAAACAATTGGGTTGTAAACTCCTACCTTTCCAAGCAAACTAAGGGCCAAAAGGATGAAGCTAGGCTCATCCAAAGCTTAATGGAAACCTAACTTCATCTGCACATAACATTACGAAGTTAGAAACCCTTTTACAATCAAAGTAAATATTTCATAAGACTTACATATTGCAGGATAAAATCACCTTGGATGAATATGTAGGGGGCCAGGGGTTGGGTGCTACTAGTTTCCTCTTCTCCTCCTCTTCCTACACAACCAAAGAAAAATGTGCACTAAAATATGTAATTGTTTATACCCTTTAAAAATCAAATTTGCAGAATGTGAATGAAGAATTTGTCTCCTTACTTGGTTAAAAACTCGGCAGGATGCAAAGCCTTTACAAAACACTAAGAAGACGAATGGATTTCCCTTCATAACCCCACGATGAAGAAACTAGGATGAGGCTGTAATGGTAAACACATTTCCATAAATCCAACTGATAAATACCTCCAAGTAAAACTCAGGTATAGACAGAGGAAAAATATTCATTAACAAATCGTAAAGAGCCAAGGGAAAGACTGTGCAACGCAACCATGGAGTGGCTGAGTTTTCTTCCACAAGAAAAACATACAAACCAAATTAATGTGACTAAATCCTCACGACATCATAAAATCCACACTGAAATCCTACAAGAACATGTAATCCAGATCGTGAAAAGTGGAGGGTAACGATTAACCATCGTCCACATCGAGTGTGGAAAAACCTTGTCATTGAAAGCACCTAGTTGCGCTGTCAACTCCCAGCCATGACCAAGTCTTAAATATTTTTATTGCAAGCCTTTAAACTTTATGCATTGGTATTTCCCTTGCACCTCCCCATTAATATTCGCATGTCAACTTCATAAACATAGCATCCCACAATGTGTAAATCTCGTGGCTAGGGCCATCAAACCATAGTGTTTGTTTAAGTCCTCATAAAGGTTCTCACCATAGTTTAAACATGTAATCAAATATTAGTCCAAGGCATGTGCTATTACAAGCTTTCCAACATAGTTAACACTTAAACAAATCTTTATTTATTCATATAAAACCCCTTTTGCCAAACATGTATTGAGGGGTGGGTTTAACTTCAAGGGTGAACCTTTAAGGGTATATAGGATTAAGTCATAGGTTTAGTCTTAGGTCCTAACACCCAAAATTTAATAATAAACTTAAAGGAATAAATACATCACCTTGGAAAGATTGTGACGCGATCGTCACTACTTGAAGGCAATGCCATGGGGGGGATTAAACTGTCATACAATCGTTAAACACATCAAGTGAAACTCACATGTATAAATTATATGTGACGAAGAATATAAAAGTGTTGCGACTAATAGTTACATGCTATGACAAAGATAAAATAAATAGTGAAGCAAATTTTTTTATTATTATGGATTTTACAGGTTTGTCACAAAATGGTATTAGAGCATGGTTGCAAGACTTGGCCTAAATGGGATTAACACTCAAACATACAACCAACATTATTTATTATGGTTTGACTTTCTTGCAAATGGGAAGAGAAAATATAATATTGTTTTACAGGAATTATGGAAGATGTAGGAATGTCTGTTGAAGAGGAATCACATCCTAGAAATCCATTAAACAATGAAGAAGATAACATAAGAGATGGTGAAATATGAGTAAATATTAACCCATCTGAATTACAACAAATAATAAAAGAATTAAATGCAGAATTAAAATGATTTAAAGAAAATAATGAACGTATTTTGAAATCACATGAAGAGTTAAATACCATTATGATGTCTAAACTACACAATAATGAAAAAGAGAAAAATAAAGAAACCGAATTTAACATGGAAATAACTACACCTTACAAACGTAAGGTAAGGAAACTAAAATTTTCCAAGTTCATGAGACTGAATCTTCAAGCGAAGAATCAACTAAACATAATACTGGAAAACATAAAGATTCTAGTGAAAGTAGTGATAGTAATCATAAGAAAAAGAAATACAAAATGTATGAAGAAATGTCTGGTGAATTCAAAAATATCAAACCTCCCATGTTTAATGGAGATATCAAAAAGGGAGAACAAGAGAAAGACTAGTGATCTCGAATGAAAAAGTATTTCCAGATTTATAACTATTATGACGAATTAAAAAAAAATGGCAATCTATAACTTGATGGGAAAAAATGATATTTGGTGGCAAGACATAAAGAAAGTAAATGACATAAAATAACGTTATGTAACATGGAAAACCTTCTAGAAACATTTTAAACGAAATTATTTATTAGAAAAATATTACAAAGAAAAAGATAGAATTTTATGAATTAATATTAGGTGCCATGACCATGAAAGAACTTTGCACTAAATTCTTAAGTTTACTTCGGTATGTGCCTTATATCATTGATGAGAAACCAAAAATACAAGATTTCCTTAATTGTTTATCTCTTATGTTAAAAGAGAGATTATGATTACGATAATATGAAAACTCTGAAAGAGGCGATGAGAAACGAAAACTTCTGCTATGATCATAATAAGAGAAAAGGAGAAAACATACTTAACTGGAAGACTAAAAGATGTGACAACTTTGAACAAAAAAATAAAGGAATTAAATTTTATAATAGTACTGGGAATAACTATCGGGGATATCAAGGGAATAATTATAAAAGTTTTAATCCACTGAATCGTACAACAGAAGAAAGGGTACTACCCACTACCTTTAATAAATATATTGCACAAAGGGAAACACTAAAATACTGGGAATGTCGTGAGCCACTTTATTTTAAATATTGCCCCATAAGAACGAAAATTTGTAATAATTTCCACTCAATTGAAGCCTGATGCTACAGTGGGGGATATGGTAAGAAGCATGGCCAGAATTAGTGCATCATTGGAGAACCGACAAGCAGACCATCAAACATCAATGGTTGAAATTGAAGGTATTATAAAAGACAAACCCATTTCTATACTGATTGATCCAAGTGCAAGTCTAAGTTATTCATTACCTAGAATTGTAGAATGATATAAATTACAACAGGATAAGTTTGAAAAATCTTGGCTTTTACAACTTGCTACAGGCACAAAATGGAAGGTCACTAATTACGCAAAAAACTATGAATTTATTATGAATGAATTAAAGACACATGCCGATTTAAATATCTTACTGTTAGGGATCTTATGATTTGTTGATAGGAATTGACTAGTTAGAGAAACATATAATTATGTTAAACTGCTATGATAAAGCATTCTCATGCTTAGATGATAAAGGTAATACCATTATTGTAAAATGAATTCCTAGAAAGGTTACCATAAGAGAAATATTTTCCTTACAGATGAAAAGGTTCATGCATAAGGGATGAAAAGTTTTTGCAATCCACGTAATGAAAGACAAAAAAAGATAATAAACTTAAAATAGATGATATACCAATTTTAAAATATTTTAAAGACATATTTCCAGAACAGGTTCTCGAACTACCTCTGAAGAGGGATATAGACTTTACGATCGATTTGGTACCAGGGGAGGTACCAAAATCAAAGGCTTCTTATCGGATGAATATAGTAGAGATTACTAAACTAAAATCACAAATACAAGAACTAATTGATAAAAAAGTACATTTGACCTAGTGTTTCCCCTTAAGGAGCACCAATTTTATTCGTAAAAAAAAAGGATGGCACTCTAAGATGGTGTATAGATTATCGAGAGTCAAACAAAATGACTATTAAAAATCGATATCCTTTGCCCCGGATTGATGATCTATTTGATCAGTTCGAGGGGTAACCATATTCTCAAAAATATATTGAAGATATGGATACCATTAGGTATGGATTAATGACGAAGACATCTTTAAAACTTCGTTTAGAACCAGATACGATCATTATGAGTTTTTCGTAATGGCATTTGGGTTAACATATTCCCCGATAAATTTTATGTCTTTAATGAATAGTATTTTAAGAAAATACTTAGATAAATTCGTAATTATCTTTATAGATGACATATTGATCTACTCTAAAAATAAACAAGAGCACAAAGAACGTTTAAAAAAATGACAAGTGTTAAGAGAACAACAACTGTTTGCTAAGTTTAGCAAGTGTGACTTTTTTAAAGACAAAATTTAGTATGTAGGACATGTGGTGTCTAAGGATGGGATATCGGCCGATCCTAATAATATTAAGGCTATCAATGAATGACTTAATCCAAATGATGTAACTGACATAAGATCATTCATGGGGATTACTAGCTACCACTGAAAATTCATTGAAGGATTTTATAAGATAGCATACCCCATAACTTCATTACAGGAGAAAGATAAGAAATTTGATTGGAACGAAAAATTTAGTGAAAGATTTAATAAATTAAAACACTTGTTAACCACAACTCCTATTTTAAATTTTTTTGATCCTTTTAAGGATTTTGTTGTATGCATCGCTGCATGTAAATAAGGTTTAGGCGGAGTACTAATCCAATAAATCTATGTCATGGACTATGAGTCTAGGAAGTTAAAAGAACACAAGAAGAATTATGCTACTCATGACCTAAAACTAGATTCCATCATACATGCGCTAAAAAAGTGGCGACACTATCTCATTGTAAGAAGATTATCACTAATGTTGAATAATATAAGTTTAAAATACATGTTTGATCAACAAAACCTTAACACTAGACAAGCTAGGTGATTATTATTTATAGCCAAATATCATTTTGAAATAAAGCATATAAAAGGAAAAGAGAATAAAGTTGCAGATGCTTTGATTTGTCACACAAACCTATTGTATGCAAGCAACAACTTTGAATCTGATTTAGAAAATAAAACTTTAAATGCATAAAATTTTGATAAAGAGTATCAAAACCTAAAAGAAAAGAACGCAAAAAATGAAAGGAATCAAATAAAAATAGATCTTAGTCTTAATGGAAGAGGGTTATTACTACATAGAGGTAGATTATATATACCAAATTCAGTAGATACTAAATTAACTGTTATGGATGAATTACATAAACGACCTTATTTAGGATACCCTAGATATCAGAAAATGATTATATGAAAAGAAAATATTCTTCTAGCCTTATATGCAGAAAGAAGTAGCAGAATATTTGGCACAGTGCATTGAATGTCAATAGGTAAAAAAAGAGCACCAACATACCACATGATTATGACAACCATTACCCATTCCAGAATTTAAATGGGAATTTATCAACATGTTTTTTGTAACAGGTTTACCTAAGAATTTTAAACATCACGACTCAATCATGGTCATAGTGGATGAGTTATGTAAATAAGCTCACTTTATTTCGCTAAAATCTACTTATAAGGCTACTAACATTGCTGATATATTTATGAAAGAAATTTTTAGGTTGCATGTTGTACCTAAAGTAGTAATATTAGATAGAGATGTAAAATTTACAGGAAATATTTGGAAATCCTTGTTTAAAAGACTGCATATCGTCCTCTAACTGACGGAAAAACTGAAAGAGTAGATCAGATTCTAGAATACATGCTTAGAATGTACGTAATGGATAAACCTAGTCAGTGGGAGGATTACTTGCACTTTGTAGAATTTGTGTATAACAATTACTTCCAAGTTTCTACTGGAATGAATCCATTTGAAATTCTGTATGGATGAAAGTGTAACACTCCAATTTCTAGGAGTAGTTCTGTCGACACATTAGTGTTAGGTTCTGAGTTGTTGAAAGATATGGAACTAACAGTGAAATAGGTAGAACAAAATTTGAAGGTTACCTATGTCAGGGAAAAAACGTTATGCCAACTTGAAAATAACTCCTTGAGAGTTTCAGGAAGGAGAGCATGTATATGTAAATGTAAAACCGAGAAAAAGCTCTTTGAGGCTAGGAAAATACTTAAAATTGGAACCCGGGTATTATGGTCCATTTTAAATTTTGGAAAAAGTGGACCATTTTAAATTTTGGAAAAAGTTGGAATAGTGACATATCAATTAGCATTACCACCTACAATAAAAGTACATGTAATGTTTTTCATGTTTCCATTATGAAGCAATAGGTTCATAATGATACTCATGTGATTGACTAGAATGTTATATAGGTGGAATCTGAATGAGAATTTCAAGTGGAACCATAGTATATTCTCGACAGGAGAGTGATTTTACTCTGGAACCGTACCATTGGACAAGTCAAGTTGAAATGGAAGCACCTTAGTCCAGAGGAGTCCACTTGGGAATTGGAAAGTGATATGTAGGAGGAATATCTTATTCTATTTCAAGATGAAATAATCGAAGAATAAAGACAAAAAAAAATAACACAGAGGACTGTGTTATCCTTTAAGGGGAGGTGTATGTAATCCACCAAATAATTGTAATTTATTATTACTTGTAATATTTCTTTAAAAAAAAAATTGACAAGAAAGTCAAAATGAATGTAATGGATTATTTTTATTTAATAATTAAAATACTGAGAGGAATCAGAGCTGAAGTAGCTTTTAAAAGAGTGTTTGCTGGCCCATAAGGGGAATAGATAAATGGTGAAAGTTGTTGAGTGAGAACTAGTGATGCAAGAGGTGTCTTCCCCAAAATCAGGTCAAGACTCCTTGTGGAGTGCTAAAGAGCAGGTTGTCGATAAATGAACAAGTCCTAAGAAAAATACTATAAAATAGTATGTCCATAAAGCAAGAAGGACGAAGGTGATGGATGGGGAATTGATATGTTGATGCAAAGAGATGGCACATTAATCATATTTTTTCCTTGTGGTTCAACAAACATGCTCGGGGTTTCTGGAGAAAGTAAGACTTCGATGCTCTAAGAGTTAGTTGGGAGGAAGGACAACTTCAGTTCTATTTTCCCAATGGTGGTGAAAGGTTCCTCACTAAGTTATTAATTGTTTCGTATTAATAATTATATTCTTTATGTATATTGGAATTCTAAATGCATTTTGTTAACTTAGGATTATATTGTGTATTTGTTTCTAACCGTTTTACCTATTTCCATATTACGTTTTAGTATAAACTGTTATTTATTTACAGAATGTAAAATAATTACAGATCTTATTATCTAAATTTAAAATTCAATATTTAAATATTATATACATATTTCAACCTAGTCTCTATTTGGGCTTCCATACCCAGATTAGAGTGAATTTAAATTTAATACAATTAAAATATATGAACGGATGTTTTACAATCTACCAACCAAATATTTAGTCAACCCGATTAATGTCCAAATCATATATCTTGTCTATATTTTAAATATATTTACATATATTTTTCAATGTAATTTAAATGTATATTTTAAACATAAATAGATCTAAGCCATATTAGACTAATCGCATATCCCTAAGAACCAAAGTTATCCATGTAGAGTTTATCTATGTTCCAAGATTTTATAAGTTTATACCTTTCGTTCAATTTAATCTCTATTATGATCTCTCATACTAGCTACAGTTAGATATCAGTATCTTAACTAATAAAAGGGATTAAACAAGGAATCACAAGTAAACAAACAATTCCATGAATCCCAACAAGAAGTTAAAGAAATAATCAATTATTATAATTTTTGTTTCTTTTTGGGTATTCATACCCTTTTAGATCATATCTATTTATTTAAAAAATACCCAAAAGGAACTAAATGAAATAATCACAGTCAATCAAACAAAGTAATTATAGATACACAAAGTAGAGGTGATAGTTTTCTTTCCTAGGTTAACCAAGTAGATATGAAGATAAGAGATCTGTGTTATAATCAAACATTAAACCAACAATAAACAATTACAAATATACAGATTTGATTAATAGGATTTAATAACATAGTTAAGTACACATGCACAGTCTCTATTCTCGGGTATCCATACCCAAGGACAGGTCGTTTTGTTAAAAGAGTTAAGTTCAAAACCAAAATCATAGACCGGATTTTAACAAAGATTTCAAATTTTCAACATTATCGTGGTGGTAAGACTATAGATGGCATCCACAATATTAGAAATAAAAACACAATGTACATCCAAATACGATTAAGAATCAAAGGCATTCGCGTGTGAGAGGGCGTGAAGCCAACACTATTACTAATACATCCAAGTACAGACCCTTAAGGATTTAAAAAAAAAGAAAACAAAATTAATTGCGCCGAGAGGCGCTCTACAGCCCAGTATGGGGGAGATCTTGTCACGTGATGTAACGTGATGTAACGTTACTAACATGTCGGCAAAAAATAATAGTGAAAGTGAATATTATGGGGGAGATCTTGTCACGTGATGTAACGTAAATAATAGTGAAAGTGAATATTATGGGGGAGATCTTGTCACCTAATGTAACTTTACTAACATGTGGGCAAAAAATAATAGTGAAAATGAATATTATGGGAGAGATCTTGTAATGTGATGTAACCTTACTAACATGTCCGCAAAAAATAATAGTGAAAGCGAATATTATGGGAGAGATCTTTTAGCCATTCTCATGTAGATCGGTAAACTCTGATCTAAAAATACATATTACAAAATGGAGAATTGTTCCTAACCAGATGAATATTATGCAGTAATCCATGATCTTTAGGACCGGGGGAAAACATGTCTCTGTCATGGAATCCATTAGTAGCTAAAGCAATTCGTAGTCGAAGAATGTCTACTTGTGTTTTCCCCGGTAGGCAGCTGATAATTGCTATAAAAAGTATCAACTTCAAGATTTTCTGTACAAGTTTCTGCAGAGATTAGCTCAGAAGATGGACTCTTGAAATTTGTGTGCCTCTGCTTCTCTTTTGTAGGCTTCCCGGTGAGTTTCTGAACAAGAGAACGAAAGTTTTGTGGGTCCGTTTTGATAATCTTGGGTTCATAAACATACACAACACGTATCTTTGGAGCGATAATATTCTTGTGCTGCAAATATTTCCTTGATCTTCGTTCATCATTTGCAGCAGAGTAAGAGTCGGAATTGGCGGCCAGCATCGCAGATTCTGATCTAGACTTGGGTGCAACTTCAGCCATGTTGGAATTTGTCATATTCCCTGCTAATGTTTGAGAACATTCGATCATGGAGAATGAGGGGATTTTAATAGCTCTGATTCTTTCAAAGATGAGAGTTTTGATCAGCTTCTAAGATATAAAATTGCCTTCTCGTTTCTGGATTGTAGATTCCCTTCAGCTTCTGATCAACTGCACCAATGCCACTT
>LPNX010393229.1:0-17829 GCA_001517045.1 Pseudotsuga menziesii
ATTACAAGTGACAACCTCTGACGGCACGTCTGCAAACCGGAGAAACTGAATCCCCCACTTGGGCCTCCACCACCTCAATCCTCCATCACTTCGATAGCAATCTCACTAACAAAGGAAAGCTTGGGAAGAACACAATAGTGCTCCAAAGGGACAAAGGGATGCAGACTCAAGTATAGTTCTGGCAATAATGGACTATAGTTTCGGTACTCTCAATTCTCTCCTATGCTTTCAATGTCTCAATGGTTCCTTATATAGCTTTCCAAAGTGATACTGAAAGGTCGAATCCATGCAATCTCAAGGCATATGGAAGGCCAGGAGTCATATGAGTCGGATTCAAGACAAGGAACGGTCCAACAGTTTTGGATTATGTACACATCTCGATGTACGCGACTATAGAGGGAATATGCGCATATGTACACGGTTATCAGGGAAAAGGACGCGTATATCATTTTTCTAATGTTTTTAGGGATGGTCAATGATACATCAAAAGACAATAAATGGTCCATAGGGAATAATGAGTCTGCAGCGGGATAGGGGAAGGCCATACAATGTGTGATTCACCTAGTGTGGTGAAATCTGCTATAACATTTATTCTTCAGTCAGAAATTTGTTGGTACAGAAAGATTTAGGAGAAAAGAGGGCACCTTGGATGACAGCTCTTCAAGAATATGACCTAGAGATTAAACCTTCAACGATAATCAAAGGTCAAGGGCTATGTAAATTAGCTGCTGAATCTGCTCACTTGCCTAATGATAAAGCTGAAACTGTCATTGATGAAGCTTTACTTACCAGGGAAATTTATTTTTATCCACCACCTCAAGATTCCTGGTACACAAACATATGGTTACTGCTGGAAACAGGGAATGCCCCTGATTACTTAGAACCAAAAAAGAAAAGAGCACTTAGATTGAAGTCTTCTCCATACTTATTAATCGATAATATCCTCTTTAGGAGAAATTGAGACGGAATATACCTTCGATGTTTAGATAAAGATGAAATAGAAATAATTCTGAAAGAATTGCATTCTGGACCAGAAGGAGGTCATTTTGGTGGGGAGACCACTGCTCACAAAATTCTCAGGGCTGGTTATTATTGGCCTACCTTGTTTCATGATTCCTATACCTTCGTCAGAAAGTGTCAAGAGTGTCAACTTGCTGCAGGAAGGGTGAAAAAATATGCTTTCCCTTTACAACCTGTTTCAGCTGAAAGACCTTTTCAGCAATGGGGTATCGATATAGTAGGTCCAATAAACCCTCCCTCATCAATGCAACACAAATATATAATAACTGCAACTGATTATTTCACCCGTTGGGATGAGGTGGCACCATTAAAAGTTGTGAATACCAATCAGGTTATACTATTTTTGGAATTCTTTATCATAACAAGATTTGGTATTCCTGATTCTCTCGTTTTCGATAATGCATCATATTTCTCATCAATTGATTTAACTCAGTTTGCTTTAGAGAAGGGAATAAGAGTCAGATATTCAGCTAATTACCATCCTCATGGGAATGGATTAGCTGAATCAACAAATAAAAATTTATTGAAAATTCTTAAAAGAACTGTTTCAATTCACCATCGAAACTGGCATACAGAATTGGTCAATGCTCTGTGGGTAGACAGTGTAACTCCTAAAGCTGCGATAGGTAACTCACCATTTTTCTTAGTATATGGAACTGAAGCTATCCTTCCACCAAATTTGTTCTTACCTTCATTACAGTTAGCTCAGTCTGTTCAGGAAGAAGAGTGCCCAGCAATGGAAAAAAGAATTAATTCATTGTTAAAATTAGAAGAAGAAAGGGAAAAGTCAAAACAGCACTTTAACAAACATCAACAGATTGTAAAATCATGGTTTGACCAATCTTTCAGTGCTGATCGAGAATTTCAGGTAGGAGACCTGGTTTTAAAATGGGATAAAGCTCACGAATATAAGGGTGATCATACTAAATTTTAGAAACTGTGGTTAGGTCCCTTTGTTATTTCTGAAAAAATAGGTCCAAGTACCTTTCGATTGCAAACACTTGAAGGACAGTCCGAAACATTCCCTGTGAATGGATTGATTCTTAAAAAATATTTTTGTTGATAGTTTTCTGTCTAAAACTGTACATATCTACTTGTTGTTTGTAAATAAATTTTTCTTTCTGTATATAAACTAGCAGACTGGTAAATTAATCAATTTTCTGCCAAAGTCAAATATTTTAGATTGTTAAAATTAGTGTATATAACCAGTCATTCAATTAGAAATATGTAATTGGCAGCTATAATTAATGTAAATAAATAAGATTAGTTTACTCATCAACCTAAAGAATTATGATATTAGACTGAAATCTTTTAAAAATTTGTTCAGGATGATCAAAATTTCTTGAATCTGTAAAAGACCTTCATTGTTTCTATTTATAAGTGTTTCTCAGATTTTTCTTCATCTTGTTATTTTCTTAAATGGGGATAGCTTATTAAATTCCTTTTTCGAATCTTGTACTTTTGAAAAACCTTTACAAATCTCTATCATCAGTCTTAGAAATTTTTTTATCATTTGAGAATTGTCTAGCATCTATTCCAGTTAATTAAAAGCTAAAGTGAGAGACGGAAGGTCTCAGTAATGAGCCGGTCCGATCAGAATCACAAATATCACTGGTATGACATTATTAGGAAACTAGTAATGGATTTTGGTTTTGAAATCAAAAGATAAGGGGTCTCATCACGAGCCAGCTGATTCATTTTCTGGTGATATTAATGACTGACATTGCCGTTTGGTTACCACGCTGGGTAATGATCTCTCATTTTATAAAAATTAAAAAATGAAATTTGCAATAAAAACGTAACTTTTGTCTGAAGAATAGGAGGTCTCAGTAATGAGCCGGCCTAATCATGATCATCAGTGTTGTTTGGAATAACTTCATTTCTGATCACCAGGGTGATGGCTTTTGATTAAAAAAATAAATAAAAAATTAAAAGACAGGAGGTCTCATCACGAGCCGGCTTGCTTATTTCAGAAAACTCTCATGAATGATACCTTCACATTGGGATACCAAA
Organism: Pseudotsuga menziesii; assembly: GCA_001517045.1. Classification (NCBI taxonomy): domain Eukaryota; kingdom Viridiplantae; phylum Streptophyta; class Pinopsida; order Pinales; family Pinaceae; genus Pseudotsuga; species Pseudotsuga menziesii. Next base: position 3,034 of record LPNX010393229.1, read on the forward strand.
CCCAGATAGTAGTCTTCAGGAAGAATTATTGTTTTAAAAGAAAAGCAAAAGCAAGAAAAAAGAAAATGATTATGCTATGGAACAGATTCTAGAAATTTTTCAGTGGAACAGTACTCTATGCTGATGGTACAGGTCATATTTACTAAGAAGTACTTGCTTCGGCTAAGATATTTGTAAGTTTATCCCTAATCAAATTTATGTTTTAAAAGATGGAATATTTCTGAGTTATACTTATGAATATGAGTAAATAATGGTTTAATATGGATAAAGGATTTATTATTATTTTTAACAGGTTTTAGGATTTCATTTTGCTCATTTTTGTTTAAGCAGAGATAACTGGTTCACCCAGTTCGTCGCCATTTGTTGGCAGCCAGCAACAACCTCTTCATTTCTTAATAAAATGAAGAGAGACCATCTCTTCATGTGATTTATTAATTCAAAATTATGAAAGAGCACCTTCAGAATCATTGATTCTGAAGGTACTCTCAATCAAAGAAGAATGATATGATGTTTCGAGAGCTGGAGGAAACTTGCTCATAAACTTGGTCTTTAACAACTGTCAGTTAGTCTCATAAATTTTTATGCATTTATTTAATCATTAAGATAAATTTATGAAACTTAAGGAATTTGAAAAAATGTGCCAAGAGAAAAACATTAAAACACATTTTGTGTTGAGTAGGGTATTACTAGTCCGAAGCCATAAAACTAAGAATGACTTTCAAAGTTGATATCATATATAATACCATACTATGACCTTTTGTAAATATCATAGTTAAATGATAAACGATGTTTGTCATGGAAAGTTTCACTTATGATAGTTTATCATTTAAATATCCTATCTAATGTTAGATATGTATCGATAGGATGTTTGAAAGGTTTAAACTTAGTCTTGTACATACATAGCATAGATATTAATCTAGCTATTTCATCAAAGCATTGTTAACATCAGAGTGCGATTTTATTACCCTGCATGCCATCATGTAACATGATTAAAATGGAGATGACTGTTAAGATTAGCTGAGCATACAATAAGCCATTTCTCAAGTTGATAAACGATTATCATTTGTATTAATGACCTGGTATGAGAACGTGGCTTACACCTCTTGACAAAGTCGACAGCTGTGAGCATATGGAGGTATTGTATTGACAGTGTTAAATGCTGATAGTCATTTCAATTTACGTCGATGTACCTATTAATTATTAGCCACTGTCCATAATCAATGGATGAAATGATGATCTATCAATCACCATATATCTGGTTCGCCAATTTATTAGTTATTACTAACAGTCATGGTTAAGCATAGATAAACTGGCATGAATCATGATATAATGTGAAGTTGCAACACTTATCACTGCTTAAAATCCGGCTAAAATGGTAGGTTCAGAGATTGTATCTCCGCTAGATTTGAAGCATGCGAAAGCTATCCATCATGTCATATGTGTGGATACCTATTCCCTCTATGTTCACTTCTCCATTCATTTCAGGTCGAAACCAGGAGAGTGTAGAAGAAACCATGTCTCCTCTGAATCGTTTTGAGATTTCGGGGTCTGAACTTATAGAAGCTAACCAGGAAGTTGCCAAGAAATTCGAGAAAATGGGATGGGTACATTTCTTTAGGAGCTTCGATGATCACCATGTAGAGATTACTAAGATGTTCACCATGAATTTTGAAGATGATAGGGTGCAAATTGGGGGTTTCGAGTTTATTATCAACGAAGATAAGATTGCAGAAGCCACTAAGCTCCCACAGGTTGGAAAACGCTGGTTTAAGGGCACTATGGTAATAAGAAGAAATGCTTGGCTCTGTTAATCCCATTACCAAATAATGCGAAGCTGAAGATAGGCATCCCTGTGAAATTTTTGAAGCCCGAATGGAGAGTTTACTATGAAATCTTAGTAAGGTACATGTCCTGTTGTGGACGATACTCCCATTTGCACTTATACCATTTACGATTGCTGTTAGCAGTAAAGGGTTACAAGCTTAATTTGCCTTTCTATCTTTGGCAAAGTCTTAAGAAAATGTCACAAGCTGTGAGAAATTTTAGTATCCCTAACAGTAGTCTTTGTCACCACGGGTTGATAAAAATGTTATTGCAATTTCAATTATCTGCCAAAGGTGAGTCTTGGGATAAGTTTTTAGTCGACTGTCAATTGGGGCCGACGTAGTATTGGCCTAATCCATCCCCACGAACTCGTAGGAAACGAAAGGTCATAAATCCTGGGGTTAATAGTTCAGAGGTCAAGGGATTCGAGGACGTAACCATGCCCATAAACAATGGGATTAATGAGAATGACGACAGGGATTCAGTTCCTTGCAATTCTAGGGAAGTCTTGGATAAACCCTTATCTGGTAAGGATGATAGCAACCCTGTAAACATAAAAGAAGGATTATCCAAAGGTGAAATTGATAATAATATTGAATGTAAAAATTCATATGAAGCAAATAAACCGGATGAATGCAACAAAGAATATATGCATAGATTAGATCATTTGGCTCAGATTTGTTGTGACAAGGAAGGGATTGGTTTTGAAAACCTATCGTTTTCACGAAGAGTCACAAGGAGCATGCATGGTATTCATTCGATTTCAGGTTATAAGGTTGATCAACAGGCTTCTAAGCCTACAGCTACTAAACCTGCAGTTGTAGATATTGAGGATGACATCCCGTCTTCCATCCCTAATACAATGGATGTAGGTAATTCTGCTATTGCACAAGGAAGTGATGCACAATCAGACGAGGTCGAGGGCAATCAACCAGAAACAAACACAAACATTGCAGATCCTGAACCATCATACAGTCAACATTGTGACAGTCCTCATTCTCCTCAGGTAACCAAAGAGGATGAAACTCTGCAGCAGGTATTAGGTAATGTTTAGCAAGATAAAATTACAGAGTTTAAAGGAAAACTCAAGCAGTGTCTATCCAGCACAGCATTGTTAGAAGAAGAAAACAAAACCTTTAGAAAAGAGTTATTGGAGTGGATTGATAGATGGAAAAAGATGAGCGCTAAGAAGAATCAATACAAAAAATCCAAGAAATCAATCATAAGTACTAATCAGCTGCTACTTGAACGAATCAAAAAGCAAAACATTAAAATTATCAGGTTAAAGGCTAAACTAGCAAAAGCTTGAAGAGCAGTCGCTTTTCATAATGAAACTTGATGATTTTCTCATTTCCTAGGTTGCTGCAGAACAGGTAATGTTCATTCTGGTTTCGCATGCCTGTAAAATCGGAGATTTAATAGGCATGCATTTAAAATTTCAAGTTATTTCTGTTATCTATGTATTAAATTGGTTTTAATAATATGCTTCATTTGAATTCAATGCAGGAGGATTTATCACCACCCTTTTCCAGAAATTCAGGACATGGTTATACGTTGACATGGAGATGTGGCTGTTTGGTTACGAGCTGTAGTTTTATCAGTGGGAAAGAATTTTTTGAAGTGCCTCGACTCAGGCTAGTCGATTTCTGTTTATAGTAATAGGTGTAATTAGATGCCCTTTTTAGTTAGATAATCCCTATAATGTTGCATGCAACATTAATAGGGAAAACTGAATCTTAGTAGTATATAAGTGAAGAGTTTTGATGAACTCAGGAGGATGGAGTTTTTGAAGAAAAAATTATTTGAAATATATTCTATTATTGGTATTATCTCATACTCGAAGTTGAATCTTTGATGTGAATGCTACTGGTCATCTGCAGACAGATACTGTTACTGGTATTTTGTTTTTTGGATTTATATATATATCTTTCGGCTTGTTATCTTCTGTCTTTATATTAACTTAGTGTGCTGTGACATACTGATGTTCAATTACATCTTTCACTTTATCAGCTCAAGTTAGTATTTTGAACAAATATTTCATTATGATGTTGTTTATTAGTATTTTTACTATAAACCTAAGTTGTAATGATATAATTTTCGGTCTATTTAAAATTTTATTTGTATGTTGACAGTGGCTTTTAAATAGGCATTATCTTAAATTCAAATAGCTTCCTTGATAATTAATTATTAATTAATATCACACAGTTGAAATTAACTATGTGTTTACAGACTATGTTTCAATTCTGTTGTCATATAGCAGAGTGACTTATTAGTTATAATTTAAATGTGTCTGTTTAAATTATACTTTAGTCTTTCTGTTCATCTTTATTAATTAATAGTTAATATAATCTTAAATTTGCTCTCAGCTGAGATAGGGGTAAATAGAATAGGTAGAATAATTCAGTTTAATTTTTATTTTTTAAGTTTAATTAGCAATTGTTAGATCATTCTGCATAACTTACATAAGTTTTCATATTCAGAAAACTTCCCAAAAAAAATCAAAGTCTTTCCTTAAGAAATCAACCTTAGGATATTTTAGATATTTAGGTAAAATAAACATTAGAGTAGGTTAGATTTTGCTGGTTTTAAGTTCTCCTTAAGAGACAAACTAGCTGGTAGCAGGACCATAACCTATGAGGTTTTGTTAATTCAAACATACCGGACGCTGCTTTAAGCTGATTGTGTGGACAAAACCTCCTTATTGGCCTCAATTCAAAAAATCATGCCAACAAGTACATGTCTCTATTTTGTCATTTTCTTGCTAGCCATGGGAGTTATTAACCTATTGTTTGTATGTAAGTAAGCTAAACTTCAAGTTATAGACTTCAGTACTTAAACTATTTCCTTGCTGCTTGTATTACTGTAACTATACACATTATCCCTTATTTTATAATGCTCCAATATAATTGTTACATGCATCCTGTAGAAACCTTCTACCTAGAAACTCCATGACATTAACAATTTGATTTTTGTAACTAGATACATCATCCTAAGATGGAATATTACCTACTACCACTTTTATAAATTCTAAATCATAGATAAATACATTACTATTGTTACTCCTATAAATTATAAACCTTGTACATGGTTTACATCATAGTAAAATTACTATCATAATGTTGCCTCACTTATAATAAGAAGTAGTTTATAATAACTACTATGGTAGATTTTACTACCTAAAAATTATAATTTGAGGTCTATATCAAGTGAAACAATATGAAAAATATTCTTATACTATGCTAGAGCCAAGTAAACATAAACAATCAAAACTGTCTTTGTGAATAATGAAAGGATTCAATATTATTGTCATTGGAAAGTTGGGCATACACAATATTATTTGTAAAAGCTTATACCCAGGTCAAGCTTCATGATTGTTTATTTAACATGGTTCAAACTCCTTTAATCTATGGTTAAATGACATATAATAGTTATTAACAACTATAACTAATCTTAAACCATCGATAGCAAATGATATGGTTTGTACTTTAAATAATATGTAATTATTTAAAGTCATTTTGCAAGTAATTATACAAACCAATATTTGGAATGTTTTACTCTATGGTCGACTTTGGGATTGTACCAATGGCAAGGTCAACGTTATAAAATCATTGTTTAACAATTAACAACAACCTCGATACCATCATTTATGATTTCATTAATGAATATATATACACTCCATAGTTATGTGCATAATTTGTTTATTGATAATTATAATAATAAGTTGATTATTGGAAACGTAGAAAAACTATAGACATGACCCTCACATGGTTGAAAGATTTGGAGGGCACGTGGTCTACTCTCGTCCATGCATTTGTGACTTAAAAGGCTAGAAAACCCTATTCGCCTATCATTTTTACTCTAAGGGTTTCGCTGGCCTGCAGGCTGCTCTGTGTATTTTTCTTGACATCCATGAGAGGCTATTCCTCTGCTTCCTTGCTCAGTGGCTTAAGTTTGTTGTTTTTGTAGACTTGTTTCTTAGTATTAGAATCCACAACTTCATGGTTGTGAGTCTCACTACACGAGTGGTTATTGGTTGTTGTGATTGGCTCTCAGCCTTTCCATGGTTTCAATCTTGTTTTCTCGTGGCTCGTCAAGACTTGGTGAAGTTTTTAAGCTTGTTGACACCGTCTTCCCTCCAAGGTTAGCGTAGCGGTTTGAATACTCCTCTGGATAATTTGCTTAAGATGGTGACAGCTTCTTCATTGCTCAATTCCTCTTCTTTCTTACAGGTAAAGATAATTCAATTTTTAATATGGAAACCCTTTGTCAAATTATTAATACAGTTAGTGTTTTAAACATATAAGTTGAGCATTAAAATAATGCTCGGTCTCGTGCTATTTACAGGAACCCATGACAGCTCCAAGCTTCGATGAAAAGAAAACGATAGCTGGCTTTAGTGGACTCATGGCCCAACCAGTAAGCCCTGATTTCAAACATGGGTTTTTACCCTACTTGCAATGAGGGTTGTTGAGGGAGACACACAGTGCTTGGAAGCATGTTTCGGTTTCTCGTTAGTTAAGGGATCTTAATATGATGTTGCCTTCCAGTTTTTACTTGCAAACCCTTGCTGTCATGCTGGGTAAATGCTGGCCTTGAGACGTGATATGTATTTATGTTAAAGCCTTATGGCCCAACAATGTAATACAGTTGGTTTTTAAGAAAGATTTTTGTTAACTTCGAGCTCTATCTATTTTTCGCCATGGATATGTAAACTTGTAAATTAAGTGTTTATTATACTGTTTATAAAGGATGTTTTATTTTCAATTAAAGACTGTAAACAGTCCATGGCACGATTTATAGTCTTCTTGTTAAGTTTGTTTACACAGTAAAAAAAATAAATGGTTAAAACTTTAAATAGATTGATTTATAAAAGGATAAAATAGTTTCTAGGGTTTTGACCCTTAGATTCTTCTTTCACAGGTTATAAGCTTGGTTGTTTAAAAAAATTAGCTCCTATTTATGCCATTCTTAGTTTTATTTAGTTTAATGTTTACATTTACATTTATTCTTATTTACTGTTTTGTAATTTAGAATTATTCTGAGATCTGTAAGAAATAGGAGGTTAACTCTGTAACTCTATTTATTTTTCATAAATAAAGGGATTATAAACATAACCCTAATTTGGTTTGTAGTAAAAAATAGTTTAGAATTTAGTAAATAGTTTATAAGATATATTGTGTGGTTAATAACTTGTGTAAATACTAAACTGTTATCTTCTATAAACTTTTATTGGAATCAGTATACTATTACTGTAACTCTAGTATAGTTTACTATTACTTTTCCTGCATTTTTATTCAGTTATATTAAGTAAAACAGTAAGCACAAATAAACCATAATACTATTTTTCATTATATTTTAAATATTGAAACAAATATTACTTTGCTATCTACATATACAAAATCCTATCTACTATTTTCATTCTCTTAAGAATTCTTTCATCTACTTAATGCATTCTAACTGTGCTAGAGTATGACCTGGTTTCCAGGTGGGGAAAAACACAGTTTAGAAATTTTTTTTCATTCTATTTCACTATTCTTTAAGATAGTTTCATTTCTATAACAATCTAATAAGAATACTAAATCTAACATTTCACAAACTCTGAACTTTTAACAATCATATAGCATTTAAAGTAAGATTTATTTAACTTAAATAGTAAATAAAATAACATAGAACCTATTGAGGACAAGACGAAAACAACTTTAGGAGGTTGTTCCTCTCTACCAAACTCCTCGAGAGCACTCAAACAACACTTCCTTAGGAATCCCAAGCTTGTTCCTGGTCTTCTTGGCTGAGAACTGGTGGAGAATACAAACAGTAGAACCCTCTGTCAACTGACTAGTTCAATACCTCAGTAAAACACTCTGCTCTCAGTAGTATGATCTTTAGCTTAAAAACTGCAACTAGATCAATTAGCAATTATCCCCTCAAACACTTTCCATATTTCCCCTCCATTGAATTTCTCTGAAGTACATTCATTCACCCTGAATGATCACTTCTCTAGAATGAGCAGCCTCAACTATCTTCAATGGAAATTTTTATAAATATTGCCTAGGTCTTTTGGGTCAGTTTTCATTAATTGAGCCACCTGCTCTAATTCCACTTTCTTGGGTAATCATGACCACAAATGTAGGGAGGTTGTCAACTGCAACAGTTGGAAGTGGTTTGAGGATGCTGCCACATGTCAGTTTGCTCTCCACCTAGTCTCCACCAATTTGACCAGTAACACTCTTTTAATAGCTCTCCTAAGCTGTTGTCTCCTCTTTTATTTATTTATAAATAAAATATTCATAATTTACTTTAAATATCCTTGACCCCACTGGGTCATCAATTACAACATAGCATAAAATTTAACATATTGTTCCTCAAATAATATAAAATTGTTTTTGAAAAATTGGGGCATGTGACATACACACCCCCTTAAATTATAACATCGTCCTCGATGTTATTTATTCCTTGTCCTCAGAATTCCCCTAGAACAGAATTGGATATGCATCTCGCATATGACTTTCCAACTCCCAGGTGGCTTCCTCTGGACTAAGGTGCTTCCATTGCACCTTTACCTAACCAATGGTGCGGTTTCGAAATGTGATTTCCCTTGGCTCGAGGATATAGTCCGGTTCCACCAGAAAATCTCCTTCTTGTTCCACCTGTACATCATTCCAGTTAACAACATGAGTAGCATCATGAACATATTTCTTTAATACAAAAATGTGAAAAACATTATGAATTCTTAAATTCGGTGGTAAGGCTAACTGATAAGCTACATGTCCAATCTTGGACAGTATTTCAAAAGGACCACATTAACGAAGTGTTGTTTACACAACTACCCAACCTCAGAGAGCTCTTTTTGGGTCTCACCTTGATGAACACATGTTCACCTACCTGAAACTCTTTTGGAGTTCTTTTAAGGTCTGCTTGATTTTTCTGTCAATATTGCTCAATTTTCAGATTGCCTTGTACCTGATTTACAATTTCTTCCTTTTCTTTCAATAATTCAAGACCTAATACTAATTTGTCCAGTCGATTACTCCAAGAGATAGGAGTGTTACACTTGTTTCCATACAAGATTTAGAAAGGGCTAAATCTGGCTGAAGCTTGATAATTATTATTATAAGCAAATTCTACCAGATGCAAATAATCCTCCCATGTACCTGGATAATCCTTTACATACATTCTTAGTAAATATTCTAGTACTTGGTTTACTCTTTCAGTCTATCCATCAGTTTGAGGATGGAATGAAGTACTAAAATTTAGTGCAGTGTTTAATCCTTTAAACAGATATTTCCAAAAGTTACTTGTAAATTTAGGGTCTCAATCTAAGATTATAACTTTTGGTATCCCATGCAGTTGGAAAATTTTCTTTGAAAAGATATAAGCTATGTTTGCAGCTTTATACGTAGTTTTTACAGGTATAAAATGGGCTGGTTTACTCCATTTTTTAACTACTACCATTATAGAATCATTTAAATTCTAATTTTTAGGCAGTCCAGTAACAAAATCAAGACTGATTATCTCCAATTTCCAGCTAGGAATGGGCAATGGCTGAAGTAATCCAGTTGGGTGTTGATGTTCAGCTTTTACTTGCTGACATTCAAAACACCTAGTGATATATTCTTCCAGTTCAGTCTTCATGTTTGGCCAAAAATATTCTTTTCTTAACATAGTTATAGTATTCTGATAACCCGGATGGCCTAAGTATGGATTTCTATGGATTTCATCTAAAATTAATAACTTAACTTTAGGTACGTTAGGTACATACATTCTGTCTTTATACAGTAAAAATCCTTTTTCATTCAAGTTGTACCCTTTACTTAAACTTTCTGTTGGATTTTCTTTCATTTTTGCTTGTAATTTTTGGTAAATTTTATCTTGTTCTAACCCTGCTTTAAGCTGTTCTTCCAGATCTGTTGTATAAGTGTTGATAACTACTACAAAGTTCAACCTTGCATTTCTACTTAATGCATCAACAACTTTATTTTATTTCCCTTTAATGTGCTGAATTTCGAAATCATACTCACTTAGAAAAGCTAGCCACCTAGCTTGTCTAGCATTCAGATTAGGCTGATCTAACAGATATTTTAGTCCTTTATTATTAGTCATTAGAATGAATTTTATTCCAATTAAATGATGACACCACATCTTTAGAGCATGTATGACAGCAGCTAATTCCAAGTCATAAGTTGCACAATTCTTTTCATGAATTTTTAATTTTCTATATTCATAAGAAATAACATGCCCTTCTTGAGTCAATACTCTGCCTAAACCATCATTGCAGGTGTCAGTACATACTACAAAATATTTATTTGGATCAGCTATTCTTAAAATAGGTGCACTGGTTAATAAAGTTTTTAACTTTTTAAAACTCTCCTCGCACTTCTGATTCCACTCAAATTTCTTTCCCTTCTTCTACAAAGAGGTTATCGGATTTGCGATTCTTGAGAACCCTTCAATGAAACTCCGGTAATAACCGGTAATTCCTATGAAGGATCGAACATCAATTAGATATTTAGGAACTGTCCAATCTTCAATCGCCTTTATCTTTTCGGGATCCACCGAAATTCCGTCCTTAGTCACCACATGACTTAAGTACTGGATTTTATCCTTAAAGAAATTGCATTTACTAAACTTTGCAAAGAGTTGATGATCTCGTAACTCTTGCAAAACAATTTTTAAATGTTCCTTATGTTCTTATTCAGATTTCAAATAGATTAATATGTCGTCGGTAAACATGACCACAAACTTATCCAGATATTTATCCATTACATTATTCATTAAACACATAAAAATAGCTGGGGCATTAGTAAGCCCGAATGGCATGATGAAAAACTTGTAATGGCCATATTGAGTCCTAAAAGATGTTTTGAAGATGTCTTCATCTTTAATCCTAACTTGGTGATATCCATACCTTAAATCAAATTTTGAAAACACTGTGTCTCCATGTAGTTGATCGAACAGATCATCTATGCAAGGCAACGGGTTCAACTGACGATAGTCTATACAAAGTTGTAGAGTTCCGTCCTTTTTCTTAACGAAGATGACAGGTGCCCCCCAGGGAGACACACTTGGTTGAATGTACTTTTTGTCAATAAGTTATTTTAATTGTGATTTAAGTTCATTAAGTTCAAGTATGTTCATCCGATAAGGGGCCTTTGCACTGGGTACTGCACCCGTTATCAGCGCAATGGTAAAATCTAGTTCCCTTTTTGGAGGCAGTCCCGGAATCTCTTCCGAAAATACATCTGCATACTCTTTTAAAATGGGTATATCCTCCAATTTTCATTTTTCTGTATTATTTAGATTTTCCTGATTAGTTACTATTACTGCATAAGCCTTACAACCTTTCTTAACAGCTCTCTTAAGCTACAGAGTAGAAATCTGCCTTAGAGTTGTTTTTCTAGGGATTCCCTTTACACTTACTGGTTTTCCATCTTTTTTTATACCAGTAAAGGTTTTATCATAACATTTTAAGATCAACCTAATTTTCTCTAACCAGTCCATACTGATTAGTATTTCATAAGAAATGAGAGGTAGTACATTAAGCTTTACAAAAGTTTCAAATTGATCCATAACTACTGCACAATTCTTTACAAAACTAGTTACTTTCCTCTTTGCACCAGTAGCTAACTGAACCAACCAAGAACTTACAAATTTTTCAATAGGTAGTTGACATTTTTCTACCAAATTAGGTGAAATATAACTTAAACTAGCTCCTGGATCAATTAAAATAGCTATGGGTTTTTGGTTTATCTTACCTCCTACTTCCACCATGGAAGTTTGATAGTCTACTTGTCGATTTTCAAAGGCTGCATTGATCCTGGGCATAGTCCTCACTAAATATCCAACAGTCATCTCCTCCTGTATTGTATGGATATTACTGACAGTCTTTTTCCGATTAGGATAGACTGAGGCATAATGTGGGCCATTACACTCCCAACACTTTATGGGTTCTTTTCGTTCAAAGTTTTTCATGTAATTACCATGATTATTAACAGACTCTTTACTCTTTTGATTGTTCTGGTTGTTTGGTAAATTATTCTTATTCCCTTGGAAATTCTTATTAGGAAAGTTTCTGGACTTATTATTTTTAGAATTCCGATTGGGCACAAACTCTTTCTTCTTTATATCATAATTATTATTCTTTTTGGCATTCCAGTTGACCATACTCTCCTTTTTCCTATTCTGTTCATAACAGAAATTGGCTTTCCTCATAGATTCTTCCAGATTTTTTGGATTGTCATACTCAATCCTATCCTTTATGTGATAAGGTAGACAGCTAAGAAACCACTGTACCTTTGGTTTTTCATCTACAAGGTATGGAACATACCTAAGTAGAATTAAAAACTTACTGTTCAAATCTTTCATAGTCATTGTACCTAGTTTAAGCTCATAAAATTCTTTAGCTCTTTATTCATAGTATTTCTAAGATAAAAATTTCTTTTTAAAGTATTTCTTGAAGGTACTCCAATTTATGTTCTTCTCTCTTATTCCTTTCACTCTCTTTAAATCTTGCCACCATATATCAGATTTCCCCGAAAGATTATAGATAGCCATTCTAGCCTTTAATTGGTTAAAATAGTTGTAAATCTGGAAGTTATTCTTCATCCCAGATAACCAAGATTCCGATTCCTCCCCCTTCTCAGTTTGCCCATTAAATTTTGGCGGTTTGATCTTTTTAAACTCTCTAAAAATTTCTTCATATGGTTTATAATTTCTCTTTCTAGTATAGTGGTTATCCTCACTACTATCACTACTAGAATGAAAATTACGTTGATCACCAAACACTTCGGAAGATGAGTTGCTTTTTATTTTTAGTCTATTTAATCTTTTTATACTTATGTTGGTAACTTATATATTCTGAATCAACTCTTTTACCCCTTCCCTTAGTTTGAAATCTTTCTGTTAGGATTTGATTTAGCTCCTCCTGAGCTCTCAAAATCCTCTCATTTTCTTTTTTAACAGATTCCATTTCAGAATTTAATTCTTTTACTATTTGTAAAAGTTTTGAGGAATTAGTGGTTATGTCTTCTTGTATAGGGTCTCTTTGTAAGTTTTCTTCTTCAGTAAAGGGAGATTCCTCTTCCGCATATTGCTCCAGTCTTTCCATACCTGTTGCTAACACAGAAACAAATTTCTTTGTTGAATAACATTAAAAGAAAACAACATCAGCAAAATGATTTGATACACTATTTCATATAAGAAAGTTGAGCTTCATCAAGGCCCAGTGTTTGAACCTTGTTCTTTGATACCACATGTCATAACCCCAAAATTTCATAAAAAATTAAAATTTTTAAGATAACATAAAATGTCTGATAACACTATTTACTAACTACTAGTGGTTAGCAGAAAATGAAACAGTTTAACAGTTAATATTAATTAGTTTCATAACACAATTACTAATACAATTTTCATTTCCATAAAGTATATAAGAATGACCTGCATCCAAATTTCTTTTAGCCTTACTGATAATGTTACTTTTTGGCAAGTAGGTGAAATCTATCTTTGAAAACTTGGGCTTACTTAGCGTTATGCTAACGCAGATGGACTGTTGGTTCTTACAAGTTCAATAGGTAACGATCGATCAAGTAGGAGTTTAATTCATAAGGTAGCAAGAAGTATTTCTATTTGCATGTTAATATGCTAGTAAATAAACTGTTTATTCTCAAGTAAGCTCTAATGAGGTAAAGTAATTTGTCTCCTAAAGTTTTTTGTTTCTAAGACATTATTCAAAGTTTAGCTATAAATATCGTTATCTTTTTTATACTTAGTGAAACAAAAGATACTTACTGTGAGCTTAGAGCTCATGTTCTTTGTCATACATTTACTTCTATTTTAACATGCTTATATCACTAATGTTATGTTTAAATGTACTGTCTCTTATTCATGAAATTATTCCTATCAATATCGATAGTAAAGATTTCCATTAGAGTACATGTTTCTATTTTTTCATTTTCTTGCTATTCATGGGAGTTATTAACCTGTTGTTTGTATGTAAGTAAGCTAAACTTCAAGTTATAGACTTCAGTACTTAAACTATTTCCTTGTTGCTTGTATTATTGTAACTATATACATTATCCCTTATTTTATAATGTTCCAATATAATTGTTACATGCATCCTGTAGAAACCTTCTACCTGGAAACTCCATGACATTAACAATTTGATTCTTATAACTAGATACATCATTCTAAGATGGAATATTACCTACTACCACTTTTATAAAGTCTGAATCATAGATAAATACATTATTAGTGTTACTACTATAAATTATAAACCTTGTACATGGTTTACATCATAGTAAAATTACTATCATAATTTTGCCTCACTTATAATAAGTAGTTTATATGGTAGATTTTACTACCTAAAACTTCTAATCTGAGGTTTCACTACTACATTTCGATCCAAAATCCGACGGTTTTTTCCGATGGCGCGTGGATTTTTTCTTTTAACTGTGCCAAAAATCAGAAAGATTAATTTTTTTTTTGAAATGGTGGGCATAAGTGTCGCTTAAGCGACGGATAGGCTTGTAAGCGTCGCATAAGCGACGGATATCCTCCTAAGCGTCTCTTAAGAGACGGCGCTAAAATTGCTCAATCATTTAAAAAATACACTTAATTTGTTAATTATTTAAAATGGAAAGTGCCATCGCTTATCCGACGGGTCGGTTCATTTTCCTACACACACTCATATAAATAGATGTACGCCTAGGTTCATTATCTCACACACTGAATCTCGCACTGATCTCTTTGACAAGAAGTGCGAAATTATTAAGGGTTTTTTTTTGCCCTTGTGCTTTTGTGGGGATCTTCCCACTTGGCCTTGGATTTTGGCATTGCTCTTTTGTTGGGATCTTCCCACTTGGTCTTGGATTTTGTCTTTGCTCTTTTGTGGGGATCTTCCCACTTGGTCTTGGATTTTGGCGTTGCTCTTTTGTGGGGATCTTCCCACTTGGTCTTGGATTTTGGCGTTGCTCTTTT
>LPNX010393229.1:19984-30244 GCA_001517045.1 Pseudotsuga menziesii
TTAATTTTTCATCGTTAAATGATATCATTGTTTTCTTGCTTTACATGTAGATGGTTGTCATCTAAAGAAATCCACAAAGAAGATATAAAGTATTGGAAGAGATAAATTCCTCGTTTAATGTGTCAAATGCAGAGATTTCTACCTTCGACATTTTTCAATGCGCAAGAACACTACCTCATACACCAAGTTGAGGAGATTGAATTGTGTGGACCTACACACGCAAGGTCCATGTGGATGGTTGAGAGGCACTTGAAATTTCTGAAGGCTTTAGTTAGACAAAGAGCACATCCAGAGGGTTCTATGATGGAGGGATATATGGTATTTCAGGCCATGGTGTATATTGTTGAATATCTTCCAGGGTTGACGTTTATTAAGACGGAATTAGATTGATGCATTGGTGATCCAAACTCCACTAAGAAATTAGAAGGAGAGTACCTGATGGGGAAAGGTAAATTGAGGAAGATCAAAGGTAATTATTAAATGGTGTTTGTTGTAAAGGAAAGTGTCCTATGGCTAGGGTTTAAGAGGCCATCAACGTACTAAGGTTGAAAGAGAGATGAACAATGTTCAGCAAGCATATATCAGCAAGTTTCAGAGATGAGAAAGGTCCACACCTGAATAACTGAAGGCTGATCCAAGCTTTCTCTTCAATCCTCTTCTTGCTCCTCTCGCTCCAAGAGACCTGCAAAACAAGTTATACCTTCCTCAAACCATTATGACCACATATAAGACAATGATAATCAAATAAACATGAACTAATGATCTGAATAACATCATCATATGATCAGAAACAGAGATTCAATCACACATTGAACAATGATTTGGGAAGAAGAAGGACATCACATCTTTATTAATATTGAAAACAAGTACAAGTATACCTTCTCTTCAAGTTTGGCACCTCACGAAACCTTGATCTAGTTCTGCTACTTCTCTTCTCCAAAGAACTCAGCCTCCAAGATCTGCAACACTAAGGGAAGACCTCCAGGGAAAAGGTGTAGGCAAAGAGAGTCCTGATTCCTCCAGCATAACAATGCAGAAATTCAAGTCCCCTCTCATGGCCTTTCCTACCTATATTTATATGGGTGAAATAAGGTAGTTCGAAGGTTAGAGAAGTTACAGTAGTTAAGGAAATCCAGTTACATGACATAACTAATCTCCAGTTAACGCGTGTTTTAATATTTAAATGTTAAGAAACACATTCGCGGGTCTGCAGTAGTGCAACCCGCGAATGATGTGCGACTATATAGAAGAGAAACCCGCGAATACAAGGATTCACGACTTGCTACAAGGGAGACTCGCGAGTGATGCGCGAGTTGTCAATAGAGAGAGTCGCGCATTCATCCTAACATGGAAAATGTGGCAAAGTAATTAGCTGGATAGAGGCAGAATGTATTTCATAATAAGCCAAGCTATAGTATTCTAGGCAAAACTCAATCCATAAGTGTCCTTTTGTGTGCCAACATAAGGAAAGTTGACACTCGGATGGAGAGGTGCCATTTTGGTGTATAACAGATGCCCCCTAATGTGTGAGGTTAGAGGGGAAGACGATAGCCGAAATACATTATAAAGGAAACAACTGAGTATGGAGAGAGAGCAGAGAATCCAAGATTGAAAGGCTCGAGTGAGGGTACCTATAAGAGAGGTCAGAAAAACTGATCTCTGGGACATACACGTCCATATACAAAAACATCGCCATAAAGATATAGGCGGATCCAACATATGTATAACTGATGAAACTATCATGGTCGCTCAATATGCAAAAAGGCGCCATAGAAAATCTAAAGGAGCCATGGCCTCAAATGAACAAGGTGGATCCATGCTCAACAATCGATCATAGCCACAAAAATACAAGGTGGATCTATGTCTCAGCAAAATGTCATATAAAGTATAACAAGGTCTTGCCCAACTTGGGCAATAAAAAAAAATGACAATGCTACTGTCGGCCCAAGGTCTTCAATCCAAACCACCCAAAAAAGGTACAAATCCTAACCATGCGAATAAAAGAGCTGAAGTCGAACATGGAGGAAACCGTTTGATTACCGGTCAATAATGAAAACCGTTAACAAACACGAGGGAAACCACCATTAATGAAAATGGTCCCCAAGGTACCTAGTACAATCTAACAAGTGTGATTACAAGGACTTGAATTCGAACACTTGAAGAATCCATCGAATAGGAGACATTAAGGTATCCCCACTACCCAATAGCGAGGGGAATTTCCATTGAGGACAACAATTCCCAAGGTACTGTCATAAAACTCTAAATCTCGTCCCCAAAGAAAGATGTGTTGCAGTCGATAGGAAGAGATCCGTTGGAAGGAAGGAATTAAGGCATCCTTCATCATTCAACACGAGGTAAGTCAAAGACTAATTGGATCTGGAAATGGTACTGAATTTCACAAAAAGGACCGCTGAAGACATGATGTAATGAACTGATACCAGGGAATGGCCGACACAAAAGGTCAAGGCAACTGCAGAATGGCCGACAAAGGTTTAATCCTTGAACAGTGAGCACGACAAAAAAGTGACTTAGGCAGCTTTTGACACAAAAGGACCAATGAAACAAATATGCAATGTAGGAGACATTAACAAATTCCCCTTATAATTGGAAAAGAGACCAACTGGAGGAGTAAGAAAACTCTAAATCAGGATAAGGTCAAAAGACTAGGACCCAACTATTGATAGACTCAAAATTGGTGCTTTGTTCAAGGAAACAAGACTTGCTGCCATGATGTAAAAAGACATGGAAATAAACCTTCCCCTTCCCTTCTTTCTTGTAAAGGTTTAACGAGTCCAAGAAAGAAAACTCGGGACCATCTTCATTTTTTGACAAGCTCGAAGAAAAGGAAGAAGAATGCTTGATAAAGCACTAATTTGTGGATTTTACGAGACCGAACTAGTACATGCTCGACGGTGTTTTCATAGTTTAGAGAGTCTGAAAACGCCAAAGAAGACTCCAGGGGGGTCCTTTTTCGTACAATTTAGTCTCCTAAGGCTGAAAAGGTATAAAACAAACCAAAGAAGAACTTTCTTAACTTTCGAAGAAGAAAAGGCGCACCTTTTTCGTAATTAGTCAGGAAGGTCTGAAAAAGGTTAAATTACCACCTACCCAACGCTCCTTCAAAAGCAGCATATAGCCTGAGTTTTACAAGTGTGAAGGAAGGCAAGATCACTTGGAAAGATCCATTTGATTACGAGAAATGGGGCTTACAACAATAAAATCGATGCTTTGTTCTTTAGGGTTTAACGAGCATGACAAAGACATAAATTACACTCAGAATATTTTTCATGTTTTGGTCCAGAGCACGAAAAAGAGAAAACTAAGCTCATACCGGGGGTTCCTTTTCCGTAAGTTTAGTCCCTCAGGTCCGAAAAAGAGATAAACCTATTCCTGAGAATACTCTTCTCAATTCAGAAAGAAAAGAGAGGGATCCTTTCTCATATTATTCCACATGGTCCGAGAAAGAGATAACCTACCACCAATGTGGATGCCCATTCACATATTCTTAACGAGCCTGAATGGACAATTTTACTCGGCAGTCAAGTCTATTTTGAGGAGTCAGACTTGGGCCTAAAAAAACTCATAATATTTCCCGTGAAGTTTTAACGAGTCTGGAAAAGTCAACTCGCGACCTCCTTACTATTTTTAACGAGCTCGAAGGAAAGCAGAAAGAATGCTCAAAATGCGAGGAGACGAGTGTCATAGGCAGGCGAAACTAGTTCCAAGCGCAAGGAACAAACCTATGCATAATGCAAGGAAAGCGAGCAAGATAAGGACACTAAGGGAAGGTCTCCTCGGGGTAAAGGGTGTCAAGTTGCAAAGGTGAAATGATACAAATCTAGGCGACAATGAGAACAAAGATGAGGGCTTATACAACGAGCTAAAAGCGTGGAATCCGGCATCAGGCTCATAAGCGCGAGTAAGGCATATGCAAATGCAATTACAGCTTGAACAACAAGGTGAGGCCCATAAACAGTTGTGAATCCAACTAATAATCCTGTCTCCAAGAAACAACAACATCAGAAGAAACGATCCGATGCGGGTCACTTTGGCAGAAACACTTGTGACTTTGCTATCTTCTAGAAAAGGAAAAGTCAAGGCAGAATCAACCGAAGAAGATTCTATAGGACCAAGGCTCGAGGGTTTATAATCAATAAGATTAACCTCAGAAGAGAAGTGAAAATCAACAAGGGAGATAGAGTCTGCAAGAACAAACTCAATATCACAGGAGCTGAGAAATTCATAAGAAAAAATCAAACTCATCAGGATCACTGACTTGCTTTTCAAATGAAGAATCAAAAGACTCAACAAAATCCAACATAAGAAAAAGGGAAGGCTTACTAAGCAAATCAGGGTTAGACTTAATCACAACTGAAAAACAAGGTCAGACTGTATCAAAGAATCCAAGAAGACTTCATCCGAAAGGAGGAAATCATCCGATATAGGACACATATCTGAACTTTCAAATGTATGGACAGAGTGGAGAGAAGGCTCTACAATCTATATAGGATGACTCACCCGATCAATTGCTGGGACCAAGTCTCGAGAAGGTAAGCATGAAAACAGAGGCTGCCTCTCAGTAGCAATTGAACACAAATGACAAGAAGCCACATAGTTCACCTGTGGCGGGGTAGTGTCTACAGAAAAACTGGGAATCAATAAAGGAAAGACTTGGTCTCCAGTCAGGTTAGGAGATGGATCAAGAAAATCCAACTGATCGATAGTGACAATTTCTTCGCCATGATTAAAGTACATCACACGAAATAATGTTGACACCACAGCTTGCATGGCATAGACATAATCACGTCCAAGGAGCATATTAAAGTCCAAGGTGTCTTCTATTACCATGAAGTCAACTAAGACAGTCTTCCCAACCAAAGTAACAGGTGTTTGAGCAAGAATTCCCAAGGCTAAACAAGTTCTTCTGTCAAATGCCAGTAACTGACTAGCAGTCGACACAAGGATGGGAGATCCCATACTTTGCCAAGCACGAGCAGACAAAATACTAACTGAGGCTCCTTCATCAACAATGCAACGAGCAATTGTATAGGGTTTAACTTTGACCTTTATCTGGAAAGGTGCATGGGAAGGAAGGCGCGGCTCAACTAGGCTATCCCAATCAAAGGAAGCAATCCGAGAGCTTGGTGGGGGTTGATCCGAAACAAGTTCAGTGCCCCCTTGTTTAGTAAGATTTGAACTGGCAGTGAAGAGAATGTGACTAGTAGACACTTCACTCTCCAGAGGAAGAGTGGGATTGATCGATACTGGAATCGATTCAACCGCTTCATGAAATTCACTCTCCGAAGGGAGAGTGGGATTGACCAAAGATGACATTAGTTCAATCACATGAGGTGCACTCTCCGAAAGAAGAGTGGGATCAACCAAATTTGAGATTTGTTCGACCACTTGATCAACCAAAGGTTGAGTAGGATGTTGAGAAACTATAGGGTGTTCATAAAAATGAAATCCATGAGTCTTGGACCACACTCTTCGCACCTCTAGGATAGCAGGGCACAGATGAGTAAGGTGATCTCCCTTGCATAGCACACAAGGGAACTTAAGATGATGCTTCGAACGACCAGTTTTCTCAACTGAGTCAACATGACTAGCAGTGGATGACTGTTTGCTCTCAACATGACTAGCAGAGGATGAGAGTTTGCCCCCAGCATGAACAACAGAGGCTGGGTGACTGGGTCCAACCTCACTAAGAGAGGCTGGTTGTTGAGAGACTCCATAATGTTCAAAAACGGGATGACCATGAATCCAAACTCTTCGCACCTCCGCAATAGAAGGGCATTTATAAGTAAGGTGGTCTCCCTCACAAAGCTTACAAGGAAACTTGAGCTTATGTTTTGAATGGGTAGACTTGTCAAAAGTGTCAACATGACTCGCAGTGGTTGATGGGTTGTCTTCAGCTTGAACCACAGAGGCTGAAAGACTGCCCCCAGCATGAACAACAGAGGCTGGGTGGATGGATCCAAATTGAACAACAGAGGTTGGATGGGGAGGTTCAACTTGAAAACCAGAGGTTGAATGAGTGCACTCAACGTGAACACCAGAGGCTGAGTGACTGGATCCAACTTGAACAACAGAGGTTGGATGGGAAGGTTCAACTTGAAAACCAGAGGTTGAACGAGTGCACTCAATGTGAACACCAGAGGCTGAGTGACAGGATCCGACATGACCTGAAAAGGTTGGAAGGATCCCACCAGCTTGATCACCAAAGGCTGGATGGATGGATCCAACTTGAACAACAGAGGTTGGATGAGAAGGTTCAACTTGAAAACCAGCGATTGAACAGATGCACTCAACATGAACACCAGAGGTTGAGTGACTATATCCAACATGACCTGCAGAGGTTGGATGGGTGCCCCCAGCCTGAACAACCGAGGCTGGGTGGTGAGGTGCAACTTGACTTGCAGTGGTTGAATGGGTGCCCCCTTGATTATGTGCTTTCTTCCTATTCCTCCTTCTTTTACTCCTTTTAGACTGACGGTTACTAGTATCAGTACTTTCACCGCATGAGGTAGAAGGAGGAGGAGAACTAACTACAGGTGAAGGGGAGACAGTGCTTTGATGCCCTTGATATAAGGAGCTTACTTGAGAAGCATCAGGAGCATTCAGGAGAGTTGGAGTGGAAAACAACCACACCGGTAGCCCTAGGGTGAATCCCAAAAGATTCAAGGTGGCCATCAAGGGAACACCAACATTCCCTGTGAGAGGAATATGACAAGGAGTTCCCATCGAAGGGATCTCTTGGTTGGTGTTCAAAGGGGTGTTAGCCATAGTTTAAAAACAAGAGACAAAGTCTGAGGTTGATGGTCAACCAAAATTACAAAGTAGACACCTAAATTCCCACTAAGTACAGACAAACCACACAACACTCACTAAAAATTCCTAAAGCCCAAACAGACAAATGGGTATAAGATGTACTTTCCAGAAGAAAGCTGATAGACAGTTACTTGGCGTCCTTGAGGTGGTTCTCAGGCACAAGCGGAGGAATCACCCACCACCTTCCTGCACTTTCCACAAGGGTTACCTTCCAAGCCCGTCCAAGGTCAACCAGAAATAACCTTCCGGTGTACCAGATGTCAAAGAGACTAGAGGCTACCTTAACTAAATTGACAGTCTGGGGGGACAGTCGTCAGCCGAACTCGTACACATGGGCAAGGTAGCTAAGCCCGAAACTCTGTCTAGGACAGAATCCCCAAATGCGTAAAAGTCCTGAGTTACATTTTGACAAGGATTCAGAGGGTTATCTCCTCTGTCCAAGCCTCCACGAGGCCTAGTGCTTAACTCCCATTTGAGAGGAGCTTCCCAGATACAATCAATGTAGAAAAGGATTTACCTAGTGATTGGCCAACTACGCCTGAAATTTAACACTTGTGGGGACTTGAAACTCCCTAGCCCACAAGTCTAGCCTAAGCTAGTTGGTGTATGACCCTATAAAATAAAACTTGCTAATAATTTTTAAAATTATGTCGTTTATTTTATGGGCTGTTTTTACTCAGAGGGTAAATGGCATGAAACTGATGCGGTGTTTTGACTCAAGAAATGAAAACAAAATGACTAAGTAAAGAGAAATGAGATGCAAAGAAGCAAATAGCTATTCTCTTTATATTTTCAAATAACTTGAAAGCCAAAAAGAACAATTTTTTTTATATTTTTTAAATTTTTTCAAAAACAATGCTATGCTATGCAATCTAGACTAACAGCCTAATCTATATGCATATAAAGCAAACATGTTTTTTTAATTTTCTTTTATAAAATTCAAAATAAAAAATATCCTATCAACTAAAGCAAGCAAATACTGAAAGCAGAGGAGATAGACAACTACTTTGCACCCCAAAAACAAACCCTAGGTTTCCCTAAAGTTGAGAATAAACCTCTCCTGGAAGGGAGGCTTACAAAGGTAGACAAGCCAATAACTCTGGAATGAAAAGACTGAGCAAAAAGACTGACATAAACAAAGGTCAACAAGTCCTAAGTATCAATCTAAACCTACAAATAAAGGCTGCTCAATACCTTGTCCAACAAGGTCAAACCAAAGAAAGAGGTAGGGGGAAAGTAACAAAACAAGTTCTTTTTAATTTTCTTTTATAAGGGCAAAAGAAAAACTACCTACAAAGAAAAAGCATGCAGATAACAAGAACAAGATAAAAATAAATCTGATAAACAACCACCAAACAAACTCTAGAATGCCCTAAAGTCAGTATAAGACCTACTTGGAAGGAAGGCTTGTATAAAAGACAAGTCTACTATTTTGGCAAGGTGAGATTAATCAACAAAACAAGAAGGAAACCCACACCAACAAGTTTCTGAAAACACACAAAGATCAATAACAGAGGCGGACCAGAAACATGAGCCGAAAACCATACCAAGAAAAGGAGGTGGAGGGAGAGCAAAGAACAACCCAAAAGCTATAAAAGGCTTACCACATAGATAGAAAACAACCAAAATGGATGACACTAACTCCCTAGAGTCATGCACCTGCAGAGGACCCTAAAAGACCTACCCAACAACCCACAAACAGAAGAAAAATCACAAAAAGAGGAAAAAACACTGTTTACAGAGGCATTCATGACTGTCTATAAGGGCAACCCGCGAATGATGCACGACTGTCCAGTGCAGCAACCCGCGAATACAAGATTGTATTCGCGACTGTCTAGAACAACAACCCGCGAATAGGTAGCAAAATCCCAAAAAGGTCAAAAAAACTAACCTAAGAAGGCAGGGGAAGTGTGTAATCAGACTGAAAAGGTGTTCCTAAGTGGCAAGAAGGACCTGAAACAATGCAAAAGCTGAAAGAAATCAAGAGAAAAAACCCAAACAAACAAGGTTATCCCCAGCAGAGTCGCCAGTTCTGTTGTAAAGGAAAGTGTCCTATGGCTAGGGTTTAAGAGGCCATCAATGTACTGGGGTTGAAAGAGAGATGCACAATGTTCAACAAGCATATATCAGCAAGTTTCAGAGATGAGAAAGGTCCACACCTGAATAACTGAAGGCTGATCCAAGATTTCTCTTCAATCCTCTTCTTGCTCCTCTCTCTCCAAGAGACCTCCAAACAAGTTATACCTTCCTCAAACCATTATGACCACATATAAGACAATGATAATCAAATAAACATGAACTAATGATCTGAATAACATCATCATATGATCAGAAACAGAGATTCAATCACACATTGAACAATGATTTGGGAAGAAGAAGGACATCACATCTTTATTAATCTTGAAAACAAGTACAAGTATACCTTCTCTTCAAGTTTGGCACCTCACGAAACCTTGATCTGGTTCTGCTGCTTCTCTTCTCCAAAGAAATCAGCCTCCAAGATCTGCAACACTAAGGGAAGACCTCCAGGGCAAAGGTGTAGGCAAAGAGAGTCCCGATTCCTCCAGCATAACAATGCAGAAATTCAAGTCCCCTCTCATGGCCTTTCCTACCTATATTTATATGGGTAAAATAAGGTAGTTCGAAGGTTAGAGAAGTTACAGCAGTTAAGGAAATCCAGTTACATGACATAACTAATCTCCAGTTAACGCGTGTTTTAATATTTAAATGTTAAGAAACACATTCGCGGGTCTGCAGTAGAGCAACCCGCGAATGATGCGCGACTATATAGAAGAGCAACCCGCGAATACAAGGATTCGCGACTTGCTACAAGGGAGACTCGCGAGTGATGCGCGAGTTGTCAATAGAGAGAGTCGTGCATACATCCTAACATGGCAAATGTGGCAAAGTAATTAGCTGGATAGAGGCAGAATGTATTTCATAATAATCCAAGCTATAGTATTCTAGGCAAACCTCAATCCATAAGTGTCCTTTTGTGTGCCAACATAAGGAAAGTTGACACTCAGATGGAGAGGTGCCATTCTGGTGTCTAACAGTGTTATAGATTAATATTAATGTTAATATTAACCGTACATAATTATTTCATTTTTAATATTCATTAATGATATGCATCATTAATATTTATAATGTTACATTTTGTTAAGTAATTATAAATTTCTGAGTTGATTTATGTAATTTTATTTTCATGCAGTTGGTCGTGAGTGGGATGCACTACATTTGTACGTCACAAACAATCTTGATTGGATGAAGGTATGGATTGAACGATGTGATCAATCTGGTCGAGGACTATCATGGGAAGGTGTGGCTTGATTGGTTAAAGAAGCACATCGCAATGGAGATGGCAATCTAACAGAAAGGGAAATTGATTTAGCATATGGTTTAAAAGATAAACAGGTAAGCATGATATTA
>LPNX010393240.1:0-86174 GCA_001517045.1 Pseudotsuga menziesii
CTTCTAGAATATCATCTTTTCAGTAGCTATCAATTCTTTACTTTTACTATATGAAATTCAAACATTTCATCAAAACAAAACACAATTTTGTTTGATGAAATAATGTTTTTAAAGGCTGTTGGGTAGGGACACAACACCTAGCTACCAGAATTGTTGATGATATTACCAGGTTGTACAAATTTAACAACTTTGGGTATCACCTTTTCCTTCAGTTTTTGTTGCTCGTAGTGATAACTTGAGCAAACTTTGGCATGAGCGATTTGGTCACTTAAATTATCGCTCATTGCAACAACTATGTAAAGACAATATGGTGACTGGTCTTCAGATGGTATCTTGCAAGGATGGTGTTTGTTCTGGTTATGTACTTGAAAAACATCATCAAGACAGTTTTGATAAATGTGCATAGTGACTTGTGTGGTCCTCTTCCATCTGCTTCCTTTTTTTGTTTCAAATATTTCTTAACTTTTATTCATGATTACTCCAAACGCGCTTGGGTTTAATTCCTAAAACTTAAGAGTGAAGTATTTAACATGTTCTTGGCCTACAAGGCCCTTGTTGAAAAAAAATCTAGTCATCAAATTATTAAGTTAATATTTGACAATGGAGGAGAATATGTTAAAAAAAGTTCACTACTTTCTATAGTGAACAAGGAATCCAACAAAAACACAATGTTCCATATACACCACAATAAAATGGTGTAGCTGAATAGAAGAACCGCACTTTAAAATAAATGGCTAATTGTATGATCCAATCTAAGGGACTAAGTCTTCAATATTGGACTGAAGCCATAAATTGTGAAAATTACATAGTTAATCGCACACCCACTAAAGTTTTACAAGGTATAACACTGGAAGAAGCATGGAGTAAAATTAAACCAAATGTAAGTCACTTCTGTGTGTTTGGTAGTGAAGCATGGGCTCACATTCTGGATGAAAAATGGAAAGCATTACAGCCTAAAAGTGAAAAGTGCATATTTGTTGGATATTCTGAAGATGTAAAAGGTTATAGACTTCTTCAGCCATATTCTCATGATATAATCATTAGAAAATATGTTAAATTTGATGAAAATATCTTGGCCTGCGAGCCTAACTTGGTGGGTGTGCCATCTTTGGCATGCGAGCCTGATTCAGATATTGTGCCTTATTCTAATTCCAACTTCCTTAACAGGTTTCCAACTCTAGTTTATAATGATAACAATGAGAATGAAAATCCATCTCCACCTACTCATGTTCCTCCAGTTGCACCAGCACCAATGCTTCATTGATGAATCAGTTTAACATGTGAAGCAACTGGTGATCTTACTAGTGATCCTAGAGATCAACGTTGAACACGTTCTCAGTTTCAATGAGCCTCTTCTCTTTTGGCTCAATTTTTCGAGAATCATGATCCAGAAACTTTTGCAGAAGCTTTAGAAAATCTAGATCGGGATGCAGCTATGGATGAAGAATATCGTTCCTTAATGGCGAACGATACTTGGGACCTTGTTCCTCTTCCAAAATGAAGAAAACTTTTCAGATGTAAATGGGTCTACAAAACTAAGTATGCATCAGATGGAAGTGTTGAAAGACTTAAGGCAAGGTTAGTTTCCAAATGTTTTTCCCAAGTTGAAGGGATTGACTACAATGAAACCTTTTCTCCTGTCACAAAAACGAGCTCCATCTACCTTGTTCTTTCCCTTGCAGCCTTACATAAATGGGAAGTCCATCAAATGGATGTCAAGTCTTCCTTCTTACCTGGTGATTTACAGGAGGAAATTTACATGGAACAACCTCCTGGATATGTTCAGAATAACTCTAGCCTTGTATGTCACCTTAAGAAATCCTTATATGGCCTTAAGCAAGCTCCTAGAGATTGGTATGCCAAAATGGATAGCTTTCTCCTTGACAATGGTTTTTCTAGATTCCATTATGACCCCAATGCTAATACCAAGAAAGTAGGAAACCATCTCATCATACTTGTTCTTTATGTTGATGATCTTATCCTTACTTGTGGTGACCCTAAACTTTTAACCCATGTGAAATCCAGTCTTAAGAAAAATTTTGAAATGTCAGACTTAGGAAATTTGCATTATTTTCTTGGTCTCCAACTCTTGCAAACCAAAGAAGGAATCTTTCTTTCCCAATATAAGTATGCTTGTGACCTTCTTCGTCGCTTTCACATGGAAGATTGTAAACCATCCCCTTCTCCCTTTCAGTCTGTAGTCAAACTTTATGCCACTTGTACTTCACCTGAAATAGATGCCACCTTGTATCGTCAGCTTGTTGGTAGTCTCTAACCTTTCTTTTGTCATTGGTCATGTTTCCCATTATATGAAAACACCTCATGAAAGTCACTGGAAAGCAGCAAAAAGAATACTTCGATATATTCGAGGTGCAATTCAGTTTGGGATTCATTATAGTACAAGGGGGAAACTTTTGTTGGTTGGTTTCACTAATTCAGATTGGGTCGAAAATCCTGATGATTGAAATTCTACTGCAGGTTATGTTTTCAGTCTAGGATCTGGACCTGTCACTTGGGATTGTAAGAAAAAACAACCCCTTTCTCTTTCTTCAGCAGAAGTAGAATATCGATCCACAATTAATGCTAGTCAGGAAGCTTTATGGCGTCGACAAATCCTTTCATAGTTTGGATTTGAGCAGCAGCAGCCTACTCCACTTTGGTGCGACAATCAAAGTGCCATCAAGCTTTCCAAAGATCCAATTATAGTACATCAATGTAGTAAACACATTGAGCTACACATGCACTTCATCATAAATCTTGTTCATGATCATGTTCTTGAAATGCTCTATTGCCCTATAGATGATCAAGTTGTAGACATCTTCACCAAGTCTCTTACAGAAGTGAATTTTTCTAAACTTCGATCTATGTTAGGAGTTCAGGAATGTGTCATTGAGGGGGGATAGGCTCTAGTTCCTCCTTCCTTCTCCTAATAGTGTCACTTTTGTAAATACTTCAATCATATCCCAAGTTGTTCTTAAGGGGGGAAGTTAGGATATTTAGACACTTAGGAGTTAGTTAAGATCAACTTGTGTAATATATCTGTTAGGTAAAGTGTGTTTCTTTAGTATGCATTAGTATGCATTTGTAAATATTCTAATCCGATGGTCACAATATGTTCTAGACATAAAGTGATCTGACGGTTCAACTTCTCTTAGATCATACCTACCATTGATCCATGGCTTAACACCCGATTGGTCCATGGTCTATTTAAAGAGCATGGAGGGTCCTTGGCTAGTTGATCAATTATGAGAAAATCATTTGTAAATTTCTTTATTTTGCATAATAAATTGCTCCAAGTAGCTATTTGGATGGGGCCATGAACTGTTTCCCTCTCAAGGGTTTTAACCACGTGACAAACATCGGTGTATTGATTTGTGATCTATTTGTGTGAAGTGGTTTCTCTAAGTGTTCGGTCTTTTGGGAGTACCCTGTGTACCCAAATAGTACATACAAGATATGGTACATCACACTATCATTCCATGTGATTTATGGAACTGGAGGCTCGGTCACCTCCACTACAAAGAACTACCAAGATTATAACGAATGGTTAAAGGTATGTCAGTTTTTTATTTTGAGCATGATAATGTATGTCGAGGTTGTGCACTTGGGAAGAATGTGAAAATGAGTTTTTCTACAAGTCATACTAGATCTAAAGGTATTTTAGATTTAATACATTCTGATGTATGTGGTCCCATGTCATCCCTTTCCATGAGTAGCCATTTATATTATGTATCATTTATTAATGACTTCACTAGAAAGTCATGGAGTTACTTCCTTAAGGATAATAGTGAAACCTTTAGCAAGTTTCAGGAATTTAAAGCCTTAGTAGAGAATCAAATAAGTAGGCACATCATTGCACTAAGGTTTGACAATGGAGGTGAATTTGAATCCCATGATTTCAATGAGTTATGTAGTGATGTAGGGATTTGTAGATAGTTGATAGTTCCATATGACCCCCCAATAAACGGGGTTACCGAGAGAAAGAATAGAACTATATGTGAGGCTGCAAAATCCATGTTGCATGATAATTATTTGTTTGCTTCATTATGGGAATAAGCCACCATTACAATAGTGTATATCCAGAATAGGAGTCAGCATTCCATTCTAGATGAGAAGACACTTAAAGGGGTGTTCATTGGTGAGAAACCAGACATTTCACACCTGAGGATATTTGGTAGTCATGTATACATCCATATAATGAAAGAAAAGAGGATTAATATGGAACCTTCAAGAAATAAGGGAACCTTTGTGGGTTATAGAAAGTCATTCAAAGCCTACGAGATATATGTGCCAGGTGAGAGACACATTGAGGTGAGCCAAGATGTGACATTCCATGAAGAGGATGCATTCAAGTTAACAAAAGATCTTCAATATGATACAGACACAGAGGAGCATACGACTCCTATTTCATAGGACCCAGAGACTGGTTCTCCCCATCCATATGTTTAGAGGGAGAATCTAGCAGAGATATCAATCATTGGTGAACCAGTAGAGTTGGTTGATGAACCCCCTACCAAGAGGAGTTCTCCATGGTGTCGATATATAGTGTAATATGTAGAGAGGCATGGAGCACCAATGGGCTCTTCCAAAGAGTGAAATAAACCTAATAGGTATGTAGGGTATATTGCACAGATGATTCACATCAGTGACTCAGATCCTTCATCCTATCAGGAAGCTACATAGCAGCAATTTTTGAAAGATGCAATGACTAAAGAATATCAGTCTATATTGAAGAATGATATTTGGGAAGTTATTCCTAGACATGATCCAAGAGGATATTGTTGGCCACCCACCTACTCCACTTGGACCCACACCATTGTTTCTTTCAGTTTTCCAGTTTCCTTAATTGTAGCACAATTTACTATTTTTGGCAGTTTTCGGGTCCTAAACTTTTGGAGCCATTTTGAGGCCCTAAATGACGTTTTTTCGGTATCGAGTGGTCGAGAAAATATGAGTCCATTTTGAACTCAATATTTTATTTTTATGGATGTAGTCCATGAATAGATCTTTCTAATGATGTATCATGCACGTCAAACGGAGGTAGTATGCCAAAGTTACGACCCTGGGAAATTGATGTACCAAGTTACCCAA
Organism: Pseudotsuga menziesii; assembly: GCA_001517045.1. Taxonomy (NCBI): domain Eukaryota; kingdom Viridiplantae; phylum Streptophyta; class Pinopsida; order Pinales; family Pinaceae; genus Pseudotsuga; species Pseudotsuga menziesii. The sequence goes on from LPNX010393240.1 coordinate 5,092, forward strand.
CGAGGTCCACATTCTGGCGTTTCACCTCCTAGGGTTAGGTTTTTGGATGTGTAGGGTTTCCATTGTTTCTAATAATATATAAGACTTCGAGCCTCATTGTAACGGGGAGTTCAGAGGCATGTAGCCGCCACATCTCTTCTCAGAGATAAGCTACCAGCATTCTAGCTAGTTTATTTACATTATGTATATAAACAAGTTTCAGTTCTTTGATTAATGAAATGAAGTGTTATTTCCATTGCATATTTGTTTCTATGGTTATTTGTGTATTATGTTTCGTTCCTGCATAAATCTAGATCAGTGGTATCAGAGCAATCTGCTCTTTCACGATCCTTCTTTGCATGTCCCCAACGAGGGCGGAGTATAAAGAGTTAGGGCTCGATCTGGTTGAACCTTTGCAAGATCAGCCTCGCTAATCCCGACGGCCTCCCATGGGGGATGAAAAGAAAGACAAGGGAACATAATATCCTATCAAAATGTTGCTCATGGAGACCCTTGAAAAACAAAGGAACGCGATGATGGATAACTTCGCCCTGATCCTTCAATGACTTCCCACTAGCAGCGTATCTGCATCTAGCAGCCACTCTGGAGGCACAACCCATTTTAAGGTACAAGTAAACTTTGACATTCCCATATTTGATGGTCGAATAGATGCAGACACCGTAGATACACGGTTGAATCTATTAGAAGGATATTTCTCGGTTCAGGACTTTTTCGACCGAGAAAATATTACTTTTTCACTACTCAAAGCCGCCCCCCATGTCAAGGACTGGTGGGAATCCTACTATGAGATAAAGGACGAGGAGGAACCCTCTTTTTTCTTGGCCATACCCACTTGGAATTCATTCTGAGATGCCATAGAGGGACAATATTATCATATGGGGAGCTATGAGGACAAGTACATACAATAGACTACGCTACGGCAGCAAAGAGATCAAGATGTGCATGAGATGACAAAATTGTTCCATACCCTGCGCACCAAGTTGGGTATCAAATATTCAGAGAAAAATTTGGTGCTGAAGTACCACAGTTGTCTGCATAGATACATTCAGGAGGAAATGGAGTTCCTCGACATCTTCTCACTTGGTACGGCATCCCGGTATGCTACCAAAATTGAGCAAAAATTCAAACAAAAAAAAGCGAGACTTTGGATCTACGAATCAGAAGCAAGTGAAAGGTGCCCCCAAACTGCAGAACCAAGGACACAGCCAAGGCATGGTGACTCAAGACAACTTGCCAAATCCGTAAGAAAAGAAAAACATTGCAAAGCCAAAGAAGGAAGGAGGAAAGTGGTGCAAGTTCCATAAGAGCCCCACTCACAACACCAATGAGTGTTAGGCCAAGCAGTCACTAGTGGCTGAGATAAAGGCTTCCGAATCAGATGCATACTCTGACACTTAATCGAAACCCGAGAAGGGGAATGACAGAGAGAATAATATTATCGATGCAGAGCCCAATGCCACCGTTTCCACCACAAAGATCCAAAAGGAAGAACCAGAATATTTAGAGGAGGAGGAGCGTCTTTTCCACTCCCAGATGTGGGTAAAGGGTTCTACGCTACAGTTCATTACCGATAGTGGGAGCCAAAAGAACCTCATTTCAGCAGAGGTCGTGAAGCGGTTGGGCTTGCCGACCACAACACACCTGCAGCCGTACACCATCGGGTGGCTTCACTAAGGATAGGATCTTTGTGTTAGCAGCAGTGTCACCTTCCCTACAACATTAAGCCCTTCATCGATGAGGTATTATGTGATATTGCTCCTCTTGATGTTTGTGATGTATTATTGGGTCAACCATACTTATGGAAGCAACATGATGTGTATTGAGTCTCAGCCTCGCACTATTATTATTACGTTGGGAAATAAGTTGTACAGGATACCAGAGGTACCACCTCCTACCGCTATCTCTTTGGTTACTGCAAAACAATGCGATAAGCTCATTTCCAAAATCAAAAAATTTATTTTCTTAATGATCCGCCCTCAGGGCAAGAAGAATATCGTGACCACGACCTCCAGACAGGGCCCATCCACATGACAACAACAAATGGGCAAGGTCATGGAGGAGTACCAGGACATATTCACCTCACCCACAGGGGTTCCTCTGCACTGTCAGGTCAAGAACCCCATCGATCTGACCCCAGGTGCGCCACTGCCCAATGGACCAATCTATCGACGCTTTGTTTTGGAGAATGATGAAATCAAGAGGAAAATTCAGGAGCTGCTGCAGAAGGGTCATATCCAGCCAACTTCATCGCCCTATGGGAGCTCGACCATGTTGGTACAGAAGACGGATGGGACTTGGAGACTCTATATTGACTATCGGGCGCTAAACAAGATCACTGTCTGGAATAGGTACCCGATCCCACGGATTGATGACCTCCTGGACCAGCTTAAAGGGGAAAAATATTTTATCAAGATTGACTTAAATTCCAAGTATCACCAGGTACCGATCGAACCTATCGATGTGTGGAATACTGCCTCCAAAGCCAAGGAGGGCCTTTTCAAATGGTTGGCCATGCCTTTTGGGATGATGAATGCTCCTGCAACCTTCATGAGATTGATGGACGACATCTTACAACCATTCACCAACTCACTTGTAGTAGTGTACTTGGATGACATCCTGATATTCAGCTAGACTTGGGAAGAGCACCTCCACCACATTCGACAGGTCCTCCAAACCTTGCGGCAACACAAGTTGTGTACCAATTTGGACAAGTGAACTTTTGGCATGACCCAGGTTCAGTATCTGGGATACATTGTTGATGAGTATGGGCTACATGTGGATCCAACAAATATCCAAGTCATTCAGGATTGGCCAGCCCCAACTACTCTAACAGAGCTTCACATCTTTTTGGGTCTTGCTAATTTATACCGCAGGTTCGTGTTGGGATTCTCTCATATCACTTGGCCCTTGAGTTAAGTCACCAAGGGAGGAGAAAAAGCAAAATTATTCTGGTCAGAAACTCAACAAAAGGTGTTTGCATAATTGAAACATTACCTCTACTGTGCCCCAGTGCTCACATTACTAGACTTGCAACAACCATTTGAGATCAAGACAGACACCTATGAATATGCTAATAGGGAATTCCCTACTCAACAAGGGCATCCAGTGGCATATCACGGTGAGACACTGTCCGACACAGTCCGCAAATATCCCACTTATGACAAAGAGATGTATTCCATTATATAGGCTTGACAACAATGGAAGCATTACATTTTGGGGAAGGAAACGATCATCCACACAGACCATCAATCCCTACAGTTCATACAGACACAAGGGAAGTTATAGAACGATCGCCATCAGAAGTGGTCCACATATCTACAACAGTTTCATTTGAATATCAAGTACAAGAAGGGAAGCACCAATAATGTTGCAGACTACCTCAGCCGACCACTGATCGTGGCGATAACCACCGTGCTCAACTCTTGTGGACACGAGACCTCTGATTGGCTGCTTCTCTACAAGAGTGATCCAAAATTCAGCCACACATACAGGACACTCTTGGAGGGAAACCAAGTTCCAAATTTTCACCTCCAGGATGCACTGCTATGTCACATGGGACACCTTTGTGTTCCTTCAAACGAGTGTGCCAAGATGATTTGGGAAGCGCACTACAGTCGGGTCGCTGGGCATTTCGGGGTCGAGAAAATAGTGGTAGTACTACAGAAGTATTTCTATTGGTTGAACCTTCGACAGGACATCGGGAAGTACATCCGATCCTACACTTCTTGCCCCATTGCCAAACCGTCCATCAGGAAGAAAGGCCTCTATAATCCGTTGCCTACCCCTAGTTGACCTTGGGAATCCATATCCATGGATTACATGTCGAGCTTCCTTCTACTAAGCACGACAATGACTGTGTGTTCATGGTCATCGACATATTCTCAAAGATGGCCATAATGGCGGCCTGTAAGAAGAATATCACAGGAGAATCCACTGCTAAACTCTTCTTTGAACGAGTGTGGGTACACTTTGGGATCCCACAATCTATAATCTCAAATCGGGACAGCAAGTTCCTTAGTACATTCTGTTCTAGCCTATGGTCAATGCTAGACACCAAGCTCACAAAGTCCATAGCTTTCCATCCCCAGACTGATGGCCAGATAGAGGTCGTCAACCGGATGATCGTACACATTTTGCGCATGTACAACTCAAAGCATCCACGCACATGGGATGAGAGCCTCCCCTATGTACAAAATATACATAACCGGACCCTCCACAAATCCACTAACCATAGCCCCTTTCAGGTGGAATTGGGATTCCAGCCACTATGTCCCACTGACGTAGCCATGCCATTTGCAACTACTCAAGCTGATTCATCTCATGTCCAGTCTGAAGTTTCTAAGGCAAACAGCTTCATTGAGTGTATTCAGCACATTCGCCAACATGTTCATGAAATATTGGATAGATCCAATGCTAAGTACAAGCAGCGGCATGATCAACATCGGGTGTAACACAACTTCCAGGTGGGCGACAAAGTGTGGCTACATTTGCAGAAGGAGCGCCTCGTTGGACCCCACTGCAAGCTTCGCCCACTTCGATATGGGCCATACACCATCACCAAGGCTATCAGGGACAATTCCTTTGAGCTCAGCATTCCACCATTCCTTTTTATGCACCTAGTGTTCAATGTGGACCGCCTTCAGCCCTACTTTCCACCTCTATTAGACACATCAGACGTGGCATAACAACTCACACCAACAGAGTTAAGCCCCGATTGCATGGAACAAGCTAGAACTAATCGGATTATGGACACACATATCAAGAACACCCGCCAACAGAAGATCCATCTATATTGAGTTGTCAAAGCAGGCCAACTCCTCCACTAGGAAAAGTGGCTCACCAGAGACCAAGTTTAGCAAAAGTTTCCTCATCTCATGGAGGAACTCAACACAATGGGGACCATTTCTTCCTAAGCGGGGAGGAATGATCCACGAGGATATTAGTGGCCACCCACCTATTCCACTTGGACCCCCACCATTGTTTCTTTCAGTTTTCCAGTTTCCTTAATTGTAGCACAATTTACTATTTTTGGCAGTTTTCGGGTCCTAAACTTCCGAAGCCGGTATGAGGCCCTAAATGACTTTTTTTCAGCATCGAATGGTCAAGAAAACATGAGTTTGTTTCAGACTTTATGTTTTTCATTTGTGGATGTATTCCTTGAAGAGATCTTTCTAACGATGTATCATGCGCGTCAAACGGAGGTAGTATGCCAAAGTTACGACCCCGGGAAATTGATGTACCAAGTTACCCAATGGGGCCCACATTCTGGTGTTTCACCTCCTAGGGTTAGGTTTTTGTATGTGTAGGGTTTCCATTGTTTCTCAATAATATATAGGCCTTCGAGCCTCATTTTAACGGGGAGTTTAGAGGCATGTATCTGCCACATCTCTTCTCAGAGAGAAGTTACTAACACTCTAGCTAGTTTATTTCTATTATGTATGTAAACAAGTTTTAGTTATTTGATTAATGAAATGAAGTGTTATTTCTGCTGCATATTTGTTTCCATGGTTATTTGTGTATTCTATTACGTTTTTGCATAAATCCAGATCAAGACATGAGGGAAAGTCCATAGTTACTTCCAAATGGATTTATAAGATAAAGCATTCTATAGATGGCGGTGTGGATAAGTATAAAGTCTATTTTTTTCTCTAGGTTTCTCTCAAAAGGATGGAATTGACTATGAGGAGACATTCACTCTTGTGTCCAGGTATACCACAATTCGAGGTGTGACCTCACTTGCATTTGTTCTAGGCTGGAAGATTCACCAGATGGATGTTAATACATACTTACTCAATGGTGAGTTTGAGGAAGAGGTTTATATTGAGTAGCCTAAGGGATTTGTGATGCATGGAAAGGATTCCAACATGTGTAGGTTGAAGAAATACTTATATGATTTGAAGCAAGCTCCTCGAGCTTGGTTTGCCAGAATAGACATTTATATTCAGAGAATGGGATTCTCTAAGAGTGAAGCTTATCCTAATTTGTACTTCAAAGTAGTGAAGAACCAATTGTTGATATTGGTTATGTATGTTGATGATCTATTCCTCACTGGAGAGAATATATTTATTGTTGAGTGAAAGATGTGTATCACCTCAGAGTTCGAGATGAAAGACTTAGGTCTGATGCACTACTTTATAGGCCTTGAGATTCGGCAAAAAAAGTTGATATTTTTCTATCTCAAAGGAAGTACATTGTTGACATACTGCGTAGGTTTGGCATGGTGGATTGCAAATCCATGAGTACTCTGATGGTTTCCAATTTGAGGAAACTTCATGATTCTAATACTTAATCAGATCTAGTGGACCCCACTTTGTATATATAGTTGATTGGATGATGTACTTGATACACTTGAGTTTAGATATTTGTTATGCAGTTAGCATTATGAGTCAGTTTATGTTTGATCCAAAGCACATACATTAGGTTGTTGCAAATCATGTGTTGAGGTACCTATGCAGTACAATTTCTTTTGGACTGAGGTATGCCTCCATTGGAGGGTTGTTATTACTTGGTTATACTGAATCTTATTGGGGTGGAAACGTTGTGGACAGTAAGGGCACTTAATGCAACTGTTACAGCTTGGCTTTTTCCATGATTTATTGGTCTAGCAGAAAGTAGGGCTCAGTTTCCCAAAGTACTACAGAGGTTTCATTCATTGTTTCTAGTGCTACCTAAAGAGAAGCAATGTGGCTCAGAAAGATGCTTGCGGTATTTTTCAGTGAAATACTTTAGCCTATAGTTATTAGGTGTGACAACTAGAGTTGCATCAAGCTTTCTGAAAATCCATTGTTTCATGATAAGTCGAAGCACATAGAAATGAAGTATCACTTCATTCGATACATGGTCCAGAAAGGTACAATGAAACTTCATTACATAGTTATTGATGAGTTGATTGAAGATGTGTTAACAAAGCCTTTTCCAATGACAAAATTTAGGTACTTCCGAGAAAATCTTGGTATGGAAGAGAATGCCTCCCTCACTGAGAAGGAGTGTTAAATGTAAATCATCAGTAGTCATTCTACGAACTTGTGAGTAATATCAAGTCCTATATATCCTCATGTGTTGAGGTAGTGATGTTGTAAAGTCTTGCAGTATAAGGTTGTGGACTTGTGACTAATATCAAGTCATGATTCTCATGCGAACCCTCAATTATAGTGAGTACCGTTGGGGTGAGCCTCTAGTTATAGAGGTGAAATTATTTTCATGTTGAAGCATAAATGTTATGGGATGTATTACTAACCATGGTCACCAATTGCTATTAACTCTCCTTTAGATATTATCTACCTCTAGAGTGAATTACTTTAGCATATGACTATATGGTCCGATAGTGATATAATATGATCATGGAATGTGACAATTCATCTGAGTATAATGCAATATGATAGATAATTGATTTTAACACATATAGACCATGTAATAAGATAAAGAGATAATCATAGAGAAAGAGAGAATTTGAATTACCTAAAGATGAATAAGTGAACTCAAGTTATTGAGCTTCAGTTAAATACTCAATGTGTGCTTTATTTAAATTAAAGAACTCATAGTGATCAATGCAACATAAATCAATCAGTTAATAATAATTAACCAAGTTTTAATAATAAAGGACTAGTTAAGATGACCTTACTTGAACAAGATTTGTTCTATAGGTTGTACGCCAAGTCTGTGTATTCGTACACAGAAAAGCACAAAATTCCGGAAGATGAATCATGGTTCTCAAGCCAGAGTGTGAATATTGAGATGGTTGGGGGCTCACAACTCCCACCCTTCCCTCGATGAACTTCCAGTTCCATACGTTGAAGGATTGAGAGCATTCTGACATATAATTTTCCAAGGAAAAAAATGAAGGACTAGTTAAGTAAAGTATTTATACTTTAGTTAAACTAAAAGACGACACTTTAGTTATAAAAGTGTTTTCATGTTGACACTTGAATTAAAGCATTATGACACTTAAGTTAGCATGTTAACTAAGTGTTCATGTGATCAATTAGATGATAAGTTCACTCTGATGTCAGTTAAGCATAAGTTAATTTCAAAGTTGAAAGGCATGGCACATTAGTCATGCATGATGATTATTCCAAGGTATCGGTTTGATTACCTTAGAAAACAAATCATAGTTTCGATGCATTGGAAGCATCCTATGATGCAAGCGTTAGTTATTTTTTGCATGGAATTTATTTTGGCTTGTTATTAACGTGTTGGGAACATGGCAAGTTCATTACAATTGATCTCTATTCTCTATTGCTCTATGTTCTCTCTTATTCGACAATCTATAATTGTGTAAACACCGTTCTTTGCAATCTATCTATTATACTTTGAAGAATTGATGGGTTTTTCATCCTCATTATTTTTAGGGTTTTCCTAGGGTACATATTGTGTTGTTGATGAATGATTTTTGTGATTGAATGATTATGTGATTCATGTGTTCAGTATTTCATTGATAAAAGTTTTAAAGTTAAGATCTCTTCATAGTTTTCTCAAGCATTAACACTTTTGACAAAAACCAATAACCTATTTTGACACAAAAGTACCCACATTATCACTATCAATCCCAAGTGGTAATATGAAACAAGAAAATGCATTCTCTTGAAGGAACACTGCCACTTGCTTGGATTTATCATTCTTTAACAAAACGGCCTTAGCCCACTGGGTAAAGTAATCATTCATAGTCAAGACAAAGATGTGTTTGGTGGATGAAGGAAGAGAGATAGGTCCAATGAAATATAAATCCCACTTTGAGAAGGGAATAAGGACAAATTCCAGATGTAAGGGTAAAGCAGTGAGTTTCTAACACAATATGACTCTAGAAGAAATAGTGAAGGATAACCTTGGAGGGATGGTCAAGGGAAATATGGGGATGGAAACCTAGGTATTTTTTACATCCCTATTGTTTTGTTCACCTACAGACATTAGTTGAAAACATATATACAATGATAAATTGCAATAACATTATGAAAATAAAATCAAACTAAGTTAAAAGCGTGTAAAAAAACCCAATGAAATAAATGTAAAAAAATAGTATTCTCAAAATAAAATCTAAATGAAACTATATTAATAATAGGAAAAAAAAGATTAAGCAATTAACTAATGAAATAAAGAAAATAGCACCATTAGCTTTTTAAGCGAAAGAAAACTTATAAAAATAATCAAAATTGAAATAGTTGTCCATAAGATTATTAATCCGAACAATAAATGGAAAATATTATGTCTTTTAAGCACAAAATCAACATTATTAAATTGTGTTGTTGTGTCTATTAAGTACAAAATCAAATTTATTAAATTGTAGAATTAGATTGTTTACTTCAAGTGTGGTGCATTTATTGTTTATGCAAATTTTGTTGTGTGAAGTGTTAATATTTTGGTTGTGAGCAATGTTGTAAAATGAAAATTTTTAGGCTAAAAATATATGTTATGTCAAAGAACAAAAAAAATTGATATCAATAGCTAGCTTGTTTTTAAGAAAAGGAGATCTAAAATTTAAATGCTTTTAATGTGAAAATTAGCCAAATTTGTAGAAGATAAATAAAAGAGTTTTTACAATAATGGTTATTTGTGGATTGTTAAAAAAACTAAATGACAGAAAAATTAAAAAATTGAAATAATAACAGTGAAGCTAAGGACACAAAATGCCCAAAAACATGTTTATTATTAAAAGGTACAAAATAGCCCCAACCGGTTTTAGACCCCTAAGGACAAGAGATTTCTAGGGCCCCATGTCGCTCTCAACATTCTAGGTTCAACTAAGTAAAACCCAATCAATGTAAGTAATTCATGCTCAGATTATCTTGAAGTAACATGCATGTATCAAGATGTTAAATATTAAGATATATAAGAAAACACAAACAACGTGCAAATAAAAAAAATTGTACCTCTGATAGAAATATGCTCTTGTTTCACCCTAGTGGATGGACTTGGAAGTAAAATTACATGTCATCAGTGCACTATTAATCTAAGATGACTGCATCTCAGAAGTGAAAAATAAAATCCATGAAAACACCGCAATAACTACTCCTTACCCGCAATTTCTTTTAACATCTTCCTTCACCTCTTATTTAAATTCGTTTGAGGGATGGATGAAGTGTGTCGGCCACTTTTGGGTGGTGAAACATTTCCGAAAATGTTCATCTTCTTGGAATATCTCAAGCGTTGAAAAAATTTCTGGCTATTTCGTAGCTCAATGGATGCAAAATAAAATATATATAGATTGTTATTTCATAGAATATGGATTAAATTTGTATCACTTTGTCTCTCGTTTGCAGTTTCCATCCTTTAAAAAAACACTAGTTTCCATAACTTATAGAATACTCCCAATTGCTTCAATCTTAGACTTCCATCACAAAAACAATGAGGCCCTTTATTCTCCATTATGATTAGGCCTGGAATGTAAGGTTCTATGGATTATATGAACAAGATAAAAGAAAAGTGATTCCTTTGGGTTATTTCCTCAATTGAGTTTCATAAAAATCCTTTGCATCCATCCACAAAGACTCTGATGCACTGTGATTAGAATCGGTCGTGGTGTGAATCTTTTCTGATAATTGTCTATGAATTCGGCTTCAACATGAGAAGTTTGATCTATCTCTAATTGACGGGAAATTATACGCGTAAAAGTGTAAGACTGCACCATCTATGCATGTGTTATGCATGTGTTGATAGTTGAAGGGTGATCATTTCTATAATTCTCTATCTAAAAAATTGTTTCATTTCCATCTTTTCACCGCCGTTGTCTTCCTCACTCGTCACAATGGTGGATGGACATGTGGCATTCCTGTTACTCTTTGAAATGTGTCCATGTTGTTTGCAAATAGAACATTATTTTATGGGGCCAATCACTAATATCAACATCAAAAAAACTAGATAGGATGAGCTTTTTTAATTGTGGAATACATGTGGTAAGTGTGCCAACAAGGGGATATTAAAGGTTGTGTCATTTGGGTTCATTTTCTATTCAACGTGAAATTTTGGCAAGGCAAGGTTAGGACATAATTTTTGTCTTCTACTCGTGACATATATGTTGAATTGGTTAATGAATCATGAGTTATATTATATTTTTTTAAACAAGGTGTCATTAAAGGGTTATGAGGATAGCAAATTAATTTGAGCATGAGAAAACCTTTTTTTTATTATTGAAAATTTTAACATTTTTGTAGGTGTCATGTACATATAGTCACTAGTTTTGATCCTAAGTAGAGATAATGATAGCCTACTGCCCCAACTGCCCAGCCTAAAAAGGAACCCCGGACATGAGAAAACCTTATTAATAAGACCCTCCCTTTTTTACTAATGGAATTTATTTTTTATTTTTTATTTATCAACATCAACGTTGATAACATTAGGAGACAAACCTTTTTAGGTGGGGAACAATTATTCAATATATCGTCTTGTAATGATGAAAAATTGACAAGTAAAACTTAATAAAGGGGAGGGAATTTTCTATATTTTTCTTTGTAATAGTAAATGAAAATTTGGCAAATGAACTTTAGTGGAGGGATTTTTTTTTATTTTCACCTTGGGGCATTATAGTGAGTCGACCATGTTGAATAAAATACTTCATAAATTTAAATTGATGGGTCTATGATGAAACTAAACTTGGCAAGACTTGTTAAACAATATGGACATGACAAAATTTTAGAAGCGTGACGTGGGGGTCAAACGACAATGCTTTTAATGAAACTGAATATGGGCGTGATGAGGACCTCATTCTTGACTCAATGGTATAGATAGAATTGGATGATGCCATTGTTAAGGGTGTTTGCCTCTAATATTATGTTACTATGCTTTGTAATCATGTCGATGTTGGACATCAACAGAGGCCAACAATTAAGTTTGATCCTCAACAATCAAAAGGAAGTTTAGACTCACAAAAATAGTTTATGAGAAAATGGTATCATAAAAAAGTCAAAAAATAATATGGCCATTACTCCAGGATGAGGGTAATACCATCATAGTTCCCCTTTCTTTCACATAATGCTTCCTTTTATACTTTTTATGGAATGGTTGAGAGTGTTAGAGGCATTTTGAAGGAGTTGCAGGTGATAAACTACTTAGGGGCACAAATTTCGCATTTATTTTTATTATGTTTTCACAATTTTTGAGGTACATGTACCTTTTCTTAAGGAAATATGCATATAGGGACCTTTCTAAGGGGAAAAGTCCATGTACCTAGAAAATTTGGCTTTTTAAAGTGCTTTTTAGCTAGAAAAGGGATGCAAGTGATGTTGATGAAGGCCATTTGGACATTAAAGATACTAAGGTGTCAAATAATGCTATAACAATGTTGGAGGAACATTTCAACACACTATGTACTATGTTTTAATGAACTAATACACATATTCTTGGTCTACCTAGATGACCTCACCTCCAAGTCCAAAAAATGGTGTGATCACATCATCAACCTTTGCAGTATATTCTTGCAAGGTCAAAAGTAAAACATACACTTGAACCCCCTCAAGTGCATATTTTTCATCACTACAAAACATTTATTCAAGTTCATTATATATAACAAGGGGATCACCATTGATCCTATAAAATTTCAATCCATCCTCAAACAATCCCCACCAAATATGCATCGTTAGTTGTAGAGTATTCAAGGCAACCCAAACTTCCTTTATCACTTTGTTTCTAATGAGTAATTATGCTACAAAAAATGGGGATTCGTATTCCTCCTATGATATAACATTATATTTCTATGGGATTACCAATACCAATAGTCTAAGGAATTAAATAAAGCACTCACATATTCTCCTTAAAGTTCCCCCCCTTGAATTTGATAAGTATTTTATACTTTGTATTTCAATATCAACCTTTTTGTAGTTAGAGTCCAAGTTCAACTAAGTGAGGACCTTTGTGAACAAACAAATTAATATGTTATAAAAACACTATTGGTACCACCATTAAATTGAAACCATTATGAGAAGTTGGATTTGGTTGTGTCTCCTTTCATTTCAAAAACTTTACCACTGGATCATGTTACTAAAGACCAAAGTCAATAAAAATTCAAACCCAATGCAATACATAGTAGGCCAACAAATTATCATTAACAAGAACAGTTTTGATATCTAAACTGCCCCTCTAAGGAATATAATAAAATAATATCTAAAAGAATAAAATAAGAGTTATGAATTTTTTTAAGGAAAAAGTAAAAATATACCTATTTGTCTTTTATTTTCAACTTATCTCCTTGTAGGCTTTCTCAAATTTCAAGTGTGAGCAATAGTTGGAATTTGTAATTAGCATTCACATCCAAAGAGCACCCACTCAACGTACTTTTTATGGAACTATGGTAGAAAAAAAAACTCAAAATAATGTTTTTATTGTATTTCAAGTTTTTCCTACCATGGATCCATCAAAGGTAAGCCAAAAAGGTACTAAATGGATGCAGAATTGTATTCTGCATCCAACTTGTGCTAACACTCGAACTTGGAGTAAACCTACAAAGATATAAGTCGAAAATACTTAGGAAAAAGTAGTTTCCCCCCCTTTCCTTAAAAATATCTAAACATATTTATCGGTTTGGTCGATATTATCATATTGAATCCTATTGGTTCTTATAAATATGATTTTGATGGTACTTTTTTAGACCGATTTTTTACATCAAAATTATTGTAATGGATAAGTTCACTCCATGGGTCATTATTCTCCAAGAATCATCTCAAATTTGTGACCTAAAAATAAATAAGGACCTAGACCTTATTGGCTTCGTTATTGACATCCCCGTCATTGTAGTGGGATCCCATTTTAATGACCGCCTGACAAGCATCTTTTCATCTTCTATGTTGATGATCCCTGGTACATAAATATTATCACTTATCTCTACATGGTGTGGTTCCCACCTTTCACACGGAGGTCATATTTGCATTTGTCACTAAGCCCCTCATTACATCCTCATTGAAGACATTTTCTATCAATGTGGATTCGACTCCATATTGTGACCATGCTTATCTCATGATGAGGCCAAGTAAGGACTTAATGATTGTCATTGTGGTGCATGTAGAGGCATTTTATTTGGAATAGATACTTCCAATAAAATCTTGTGTGTTAGTTACTTCTTTTCTTCCCTCTTCAATGATTATATTCACATCATAAAAATATGTGAAATTTGTCAAATCTTCTCTAACAAACACAAACCTCTTGTTTGCTCTACATCCTGGATTTACCATCAGACCCTTCTATAAATGGGGGATCAAATTCATGGAATATAGGACAACATTTTCCAATGTCCATAATTATATTGGCATTGTCATTGATTACGTTACCAAATGGACCAAAGTAATGCTCGCATTCCACAACATGTGCACCACTATCACTTGATTCTTCTTCAACGATGCCCTTATGTGCTTCAATGTACCCAAATGATTAGTGTCTAACAATGGAACTCAATTCTAAAAGGATATTTTCCATTATTTGTCTTTATTATTAGGATTTATTGTGAGCTTTCCACCCCTTAATATTTGAAAAAAAATGGTCATGTTGAGGCTATCAACAAAGTTATCAAAACCTTGCTTCAATGGATAGTTAACAAGAACAAAACTAATAGGCACCATAGATTGTTCTCTACAATTTGGTCCTATAGAACATCTATAAAAATTTCCATAGGGTTCATGCCCTTTCATCTCATTCACAATGTCAAATTAGTTTTTACCGATTGAATGTGATATGAGACATACCTGTCCTCAAAAATGCCATCGAACTACTACCTGATACTTCTTCACTTGAGCAATGTTTTCTCACTTTTGAACATATTGAGAAGGAACGATGCACCTCATTACAATAAAATGAAGCCATGAAGAAAAATTCCAAATCACACTATGATCACCACATTCTCCCTTGAACCTTTTATGAAGGTGAACTTGTACTCATTTCCATTTCTAATAAAAACACCAAACATGGTCCAATTAAGTATGATCCCCTTTGTAGAGACCCATACATCATCAAATGATTCCTCCCCAAAAGTGATTATGTGTTCAATTTCCTAGAAGGAGGAAAACTTGACAACACTATAAATTATTTTTACTTGAATAAATTGGTTCCTTACCCCACACATTCACTCCTCATACATTGTAGATAAACCATTTATTTTTCTACTCTTTTATTTATACCAAAAAATCCTTATTAACTTTTCATTTTTCAAACATATTTTTCCTTTTGTATATGCCTTCGAATATAGACTATTATGTTGACTTCACTGATGGTAAATTGATGTTCAAAGAATCTAGCATCCATTTCTTGGGCTATTTACACCCCAACACATATTATTTTTCATGATAGTGGCATTTTTCTCAAACCATCCACCAACAATCAAACATAGTACGATGTCATCATCATACTTTCAATCAATGCAATTCATCTCTACATTCCACATATTTAGATCCATTTGGATTCTCAACTTCTTGTTTTGCAATTCAATAATGTCTTCTATGTTTATGATCCATGCCTCTTCTAAAATTTTCCATGATTGTGGCTCTTGGCATAACAACTTGATTACATTACATTCATTCATGTCCCTAGGAGTTCTAATGCATTTGTAGATCACATTAAAAATGAAATATCAGATTGGAATTTATTGCATTAAATAAATTTTGCATCACATGGAAATAAAGATTATGTTAAAATATTTATTATGTTATGTTCAAATCATCACACACATGCATAAAAATTGAACACATAAACACAACATCAAGTTCACAACACAGGCTCACATTAGAGCACAAGCCATGTATACCAAAATTTTCTCTGTGTCTATGTGTGTATCATCAGTCATATACAAAGGTGCACCTCTTTTACTATCTCAAAAAATATCCTTGTGGTGATTACACCATAAAACCACCTCCCATATGAGTTTCTCTCTCAATGCTTTCATCATTTATCATGTCCCTCGCGAATGTGCGCTGTTTGACATCATCAATAGTTCTTTCCCTATAGGAAATTGACCTTATCATACCTAGTCACCATGAACATTTGTTCTGATTTAGAACGAAGGAAACTTCAACCTTACCCAAGACATTTCCAAACCTAACCCTCGATATCCTCTCATTGTAATTCACTCATATAGAATATCATGAACATAGGGATGCTTTCCTCTTTTAAGAAAATAATTATTTATGTATAATTGGTCAATTTTTTTATTTATTGGTGGTCACCAACACTCTCCGATGAGTTATCATTTACTCTAACTAATTGCTTTCTCACTCTTAGAGTTACGGAATATAAACATGAGAGAAACAAACAATGATGCATTTCTGCTTTATGGTTTGTTCCTAACCTCACACGTCATGAGGCATATATTATCTCCTAAATTTTACACACCTATGGCATTTACACATCCATTACTAAAAGTCATCATTAACATACATCATCTATCTCACAAATCTTCATTTTCATTAATTATAAAAATGTGGAATGAAGGATCCAATGCACGTAAAACAAATAATCTCGTGTAACTTCACAATGTCATGACCCAAGTGATATTGCATGGAAAATCCATTGATATCCATGTGACTATGTAAATATTCTAAATTTATGAGTTCGTGACACATTTATGGTTCCCATCCTATACTTTGGTGACAAAGGGTTCAAATTGGCTCCATTTACTAGGTACTTTGGCATTTATGAGACTTTGTCTTTGTACTTGGAATCCACTTCATGAAGAGGAGAATTCTCAATTTATTTGAAGACATCCATTTTGGTTCTAAAAGAAGCCATGGGTATGAATTTCATAAGAAATATATAGAACAAGGGAAAGGTTATGTTGCAAGCATTTGTTTGGAAGACCTCTCTTCCACCCACATTCTTATCATTCATTGGAATTTCAATATTCCTTGAATTCTTCCCCTAAGAAGCATGTGTTTTCCTTCACTTTTTAGACCAATTAGAGAGATCAAAGGGGCCTTCCCAATGGGAGTGTCGGATGACCCTTGGAATCTATATTACTTAAGGTGATACCATTGTATACATGTTTTTCTATTGTACATGCACAAATTTGTTGAAGCATATCTCTTTTCTTTGTTTCCATGTTATTTATCAATTTCAATTCTTGAAGTAGTTCCTATGTTTTATTTTATTTGGTTGTTTGCTTCAACACACTATAGTTTGTCACACTAAACCAATCATGATCTATTTCAAACCTACAATAAAGGATATTTAGCTCACCGGTGATCCATTTTTCCCACAACAATGACATAAGGGGAGGCAGAGATGTAAAGGATAAAATCATTCACAATGTTTAGAGGGCTAATCAAGGATTCTAATGCAAGGTAATGTTTAAGGCCTTCAAAGGAGGATTGAGATTGATCGTCCTGCACAAAAGATATTTTATAACATATTAAATGTGAGAATCCATTAACAATTGTGGCATAGTCTAGGATAAAGCAATGTAAGAATTTTTCCTTGTGTTTGAGGATTTGCAATTGGCACAAAGTTTAGGAGGGAAGAGCTCAACAATGGTTTGATATTTCAAAATATTGATGGTGATATCTACTTTACAAATGATAAATCCTATTTAATAAGTAGCAAGTACATATAACACACTCTTAAGGGGGTTTAAGTGAGTATTATATATACAACACTTGGGAAATACTTAGGAAGATGTTAGAAGTGTTATGATCATTTATTTGAATGAGCGGTGAGGTCATCAAAATATGGAAAGATAATATCAAATATGTCATGGAAATAGTATGGCAGGGCATGATGAAAAGCGACTCTAGAATTCTTAAGTCCATAGGGCATGACTCAATAAAAAAGGATCCCCAAGAGGAGGTGAAGAAAGTTTTATATTTTTCCTGAGGATGAATTTGGATCTTATTATACCTTGAGAAACCATCCATGAAGGATAGAACCTCATGTAGTGCATACATATATATAATATGGTTGTTTAAGGGGATGGTGAAGTTGTCTTTGGGACAAAATTGACTTAAATCATGAAAATTACTAAAAAATGAACGGTGCCTTGATTATTTTGTTGACTAGTATACACAATAGGGTAGATTAAACCTACATTATGAAGCTTGTTGATTTTGGATTTTATGGATAGATATTTGGAAGGGTGTATTGACTATTGTTTTTTCTACATAGGTTCGACATTGGTACAAGTACCAATACAATGTTCCACAATGATAGGGTCAAGTGTTGGCGTTTTTCCACAAGACCAAGAAAATACATCACATAATCCTTGAAATATAAATTTATAGGTTGTGACCTTTTCAAAGGTATAGGAGGAATCAAGAAATATTTCTTGGTGACACCAGTATTCAGTATTCACTAAAATGACAGCTTTCATATTGGGATATATGTTGGTCATATTCACCTCATTAAAGGTGTTCGAAGCAAGGCTCATTTTTTTGGACCAATCAATATGTCTTGGAGGAATTAAATATTTTTATTTAATGCATAAGTCATTTGGATATTCACATGATGAAGAGGAATATTTTGATAGGAAATATGATAGATGATTCATATCGTTCCACAAGTGATTAGGGTTGGTGATATCTTCAAGGATTTATTCATCGTTTGAAAATATACAGGTAACAATATTAGTAGGTTACAATACCATTGCAGGTGATGAAAAAAACAAAGAGGATGACACACCATGGAAGAAATGCAATAGATGGTTAGGGAACCTCTTCAATGAGTGACCAGAGGTTATAAGAACCTAGGGCATAGTTCAAGCAAGTTTGCATATAATTTTGGAGGTCCGTACAATGGTGTAAATAGTGGACACATATTCCACATAATGCACATGAGTGGTTGGTATGCAATTACTTATTATGTTGTTTTGTAGCATCGAGAAGAGTAATATGAATCGTAGGATTGTTTGTGTAAATATTCTCCTCTTGAAAGTGGATATGAAAAATTAAAACAAGAAACTCCAAACACTAATGGGTCACATGACCAAGTATATCGTAGATGCCAAAAGGTATAGGAGACCTGGGAGGTGTTGGAGAAGGGGTGACAATAACCATGCATAGGGTATATGGAAATACCATGTTTTTGGTTTCTCCTATAGCCTTAATGTTTATACTAGGTCGGATGGAAGAATGGGCCTCCTTCATAACCACTAGTGGTGGGTCATGAGAAGTACCAACCAATTGAATGAGTGTTAAAACCACTTCAGGTTTGGGATGGTGTTTGGTGAGATAAGATACCAAATGGGGAGACCTAAAATAATCCCTAGAAGCTTAAGAGTAACCATCATAGGGGTTTTGACAATACCTAAAGGGGGAAATAGGAAATATACTTGATGGATAGGCATTCTCGCAGATAGATGTCCTACAATAGGGGTAGGATGTGGAGAACTTGATTTTTGAGAAGGGGAATTTTAAAAGTTAATGGTGCATAAATATGAAACATCATGTCGGTTGGTAAGAAAGGGAGGTCCTAAAAAAGTTCCAATTAGTGAAGTTCCTTGATTATTCCAAGGCCAATGCTAGTGAATGAAGGCATGGAAATCTTGCCATCAACCATGGGAAAAACATTCTCTAGATAAGAAGTAACCATAGGACCATGTTATGTAAGTGGATAAAGAATAATGATCTTTCCATTATAATGGGACATCATAATTCAAAGCATAGTGTAAGTGACCACTTTCATACCATACATTATCTATTATGAAAGGAGGAGCTTGTAGTTTAACTAGATGTTGACAACCTTAACATCTATCAAGATTATCTTACTGAAAAGTTACATGGGAACATTATAGAGGAGTCCTTGTGACTAGGAAGGTATATCATTATATGCACATAAAATAATAAGGGATGATTTCAATGCGATTGAACTAATATTCTTCCAAAATATGCATTGACATGACACCGTTGGAGGCTCCTTCATCAATGATTCATTAATCAATAATCATATTTTTAATGGTGACAAGATTCTGGAATACTTTTGAAGAGGGTATTCATGGTCCTTATTGATCTAAATTAAAATTAATTATATTATCATATAATTATATATTATTCCTAATACATATAGAATGGACTTACACTTTGTAAGACAATTTTGTATAACTTCCAAGGTAGACATGGTAGATGGGGACCAATACAAGTTATCTATAACACTATAGTTATGAGAGGATATAGCCTTAGGGTTATTGGTTGTGTGATGTAAGGGAATATTGAGTGCCTTTAGGGTAGAGTCGGAATTATTCCATGGGAAATGTAAGGTCCTTATGGTAAAGGTGAAACCTTATCCTTGCTGGAATTAACAGGTTCATCCATCATGCCATATTGATTACATCAAGTTTAAAATATTGACATAAATGAGGGTCATGAATATGTTCTAGAAGGAAGGTTCACTTGTATTAATGGATGTATATGGTTTATTAGGATGAGACATTATAGGTTGTGTTGTGACTATACCTTGCAATAAAAAAGGGTTTTATAGTACCATCAGTAGTAATGTAGGAGGATGAGTGGGTGGAGTATTTTTTGGGTGTTGAGTTCGTTTGTAAACTCATAGTTGTTGGCATCATCTCATATCTTATTATTTATAGTGAGATGTGATAATGGTTGGTATAATGTATATAAACTCTACAAAAGGATCATGGATGGTTAGTTCGTAATTGGGGGTTATTTCCTTACTTGGAAGATAGGATGTTGATTCGTGAGGTTAAGGTTTCGTATAGTTATGATAGGAGGGTTAGGGGTTGGCCTTTACCTCCTTGTTTTTGGTTTTTTTCCTTTATTATTTTCTTTATTATTATTCTTATTACATTAGGCTACACATTTGTTATTGGGTGCAGGTTGAGCAGGGAAGTTTTTGTAAGCATAAACCTACACTTGAAAAAAGGGGGGAGTTTGAGTATGTTGTTGAACTAGAGGATATCCTAAAAAGACATGAAATGGGTAGTGTGGATTATGGGTCAGTGGGACCATATATGTGGTAGAATCATCACCAAACATAAAACCAATAAATGTAGGGTCGTGAACATGGGGAACATGATGAGGAACTGAGTATGAGGTACTCATTCCTACATGCTAGGATGAGCATGAATGAAAAGAATGGTAATAGGGAATATAATATTGCACTAATTTAGAGTGATCACCCATAGGGTTATTACCATATGGATAATTTCCCATAAAGGGGGGAATTTAGTTGCATAGATTTGAGGTATATTCCACAATACCAATCATACCATCCATATAATGGGATGTCCCAAATTGATCTTTGTTTGATAGTCACTATGGGATGCATCAAGAATTATGGAGTACATATGGCTAGACCAAATATAAATCAAATAATAATGATGATACTTTGAGATTGAATCTTCTTTCATTTTCAATTACTCAAAAGAGACATCCTTAGCTATGGTAGGAATAAATATTTCATAACCAATTTAGAATGATGCGGTCATCTAGTTTCATCTTGCAAAAGATCTCTCATCTTCACCATTCATGGATATGATCCATGATATGGGTAGTTGTGTTCTAAAGACATGAAAAACTAATCTCAGAAACCTCATCATAGCAAATGGTACTTGGAAAAAGGTGAGAACAGTGGAGTTCGATGACACAAAATTGGGATATTGTATCAAAGAGGGATGTTCACTGAACCACATTGTTTCCACTCTAGTAAAGGTACTTTGGAATAACTAGAAATTAATAGAATCATATACAATACTATTAGATGAGTACCATATATGAAATTCCATGATATGGTTGGAGGGGTATTATCCTACTTTGACTTCAAACTTAGAGATGTATGAGGGTTAGTGGGCATGGGAGACCATGTGGGATCATGTCTAATAGGATAATTGGTTAGGTTGACCGGATATAGTAGGTTGAAACTAGCCATAAAAGGGAGACATGGCATCAAATTCACATTGGAATTTTCACTAGGTTGATTGACACGGGAACAATGGGGGGGTAACACTATATATATTGGTTATCAGGTTCCTTAATAGGTTAGTGTCACTAGGTAAAGGTGGAAATATGGGATATGAGGAGCCTGAATCCAAGTGAATGAAGGTGTAATAGATATATTTATAGAGAAGTACATTGGTATAAACTCTAGTTTGCATACAACTACTTATCTCATGTGCTCCCTACTATTAGAGCCACATGGGTAGGTACATAAAATATTGACCATTAATATACCTATTATTAGGTGTGTGAAATAGGTGACCTCTCATTCAAGATGAATTCAAATGGTTGGGAGATATTTGGTATTTAAAGATCTATGAGTCTCAATTGAATCCCATGTCCCATCCTTAGCATTATGCACTCCAAAGAGAATGCCTTTTTCAGAATGGCTTTTGAACTACACCCAATAAAAAGGATTTTAATTTTATTTTGGTTCCTAAAGATAACCTCTAAGATTTAGATATGAAATGATTGAGAGGAATTATTTTGGTTCTTATCCCCACAATCCTAACCTAAGCTAAAAACAATTTTGTCTCTCAAGTGAAGAATTTTAGCATGTTATCTTAGGGCTTAATTTTAGGCTCCACTTGGGGTAATGAAACAATTGATTTTAAATTTAGGGTGTGATATCTTGTGCACATGTGATGTGTACAATTTGAATGGAAAGTAAATGCTTCAAAATGAAAAGTATGAAGTGTAAATAAAGAGATATAATAATCAATACATAAATTTTGAATATTTTATTTCTTTAAATAAAATCAACTTTGTTATTCAATAAGTAAAGACCACTTTTTTTTATTTCAGTCATATAACAATGCACAATGGAAACTAGTTATGTACTAGTGTAATCTAACAAATCAAAATGAAAGAAACACTAACAATTGATACTAAGAAATATAAAGGGACTCTTTTCTCAATTACATCATTTATAACAAAAAGAAAAGACAAGATAATCTCTAATAAATTTGTAAGGAAGAAGAAATGGGGTTCCCAACCAACCAACCAAAAGAGGTTTTAAGCAAGTACAAGAAAGTAGGTTAAGGCAAATTCTTAAATTTACTTGTTAAAAAAGAAAGAGGGGCTAAATATTATCTCAATAATGAACCCTAAAAGCATTAAATAGTATGATTTTTCATTCATTTCTCTACATGCATCGTCCAACCCAAGAAAGAAATCAACCAATACCATAACTAATATGATTTATAGCCTGCAACAAAAGATCATAACTAATCTGACTTATATCCTGCAACCAAGACCATAACTAATCTTAAAGGGAAAAATTGGGTTCTTGTTGATTTGAAAAACAATATTATTTTTGCAATTGGATGGAATTTCTAGGAAAATCCATGAGAACATTTTGGTATTCTCTTGCGAAAAATATTGACACAAATATGAAACATAAAACAAAAAAAATGATGCTCACAATCATGAAAAAAACTTAGGGTTTTCGTCCAATTGCATATCTAGGAGGATATAACAACAATTAATATCAAGCAAAAACAATCAAGAAACTACACTAACCACCTATGGATGGGGCTATAAATGGTCTTAACATAGCCTAGGATGAATGAAAGGACTCATATTTAGTATGGTTGATAAATCTAGTGTTTTAATTTTGACACCAACATGTACCAAATGTACCTACTTAAGGGTTGTATAGTCATAAGTATTAAATCAAATAAACTAAACTAATAAGATTCTTTCACATGCTTGCAATGTAAATGATGAGGATAAACCTAGTCAAAATATGAAAAATAAATACATATACATAATGCTTTCTTATATTAAAACAAAGAATAAGTTGTCATAGAGGCACCTTGGAGTTAATTGTATAAGGTAGTAAACCTCTATAGCTAACCCGAGGGTTCTCCTTTGTTCCCAAATTCTAGCCAAGTGATGTAAAACGTGGATTCCAATTGGTGAAATGAAAAAGGATACATGTTCTCTCTCACTTTTAATACGAAATCCAATAGTATAACGTTGCAATTGTGGATAGGTGGAGGAAGTGACTTGAATACTATATTTATAGGAAATAATAGGACAATAGTAAGATATAGTTACAGTGTGAATTGTCCTCTTTTCATTGATGATTTAGTGGGAAAGATAGGTTTTGGAAACCAAATCAATTTTATTTTTGGTAATAATTGATAAGGAATATGTAATATTCCTAATATGAATCACATCATAACATTAAATCCTACTACTGATATAATTAAAATGTGAAATAAAATTTTACATTGAGATCAATCACTTTCTTTATGCAAGGCAAAGCACATGAAATACTAGTAAAACTAGGAATGACAGAGATATAATGGAAGAAACCAAAGGATAGGTTTGGAAAGAAATAGTTCATATCCCTAAGCACCTAGACGTTGGTACCTTTTAGGTTTTGAGCATCATCTATGCTAAAGTCTACTTCCATGCTTTTGGTGCCCCAACCGGTGCAAACTGATATTGTGTAATCACTTCCAATCAAACAAATATTATGGAAGTATTAGGTGATTTTCCAGTCACTTATTAGGAATAAAATATTATTTGAATAGGTTTGGAACATATCTGAAACAATTTGAGGGGGTTTGGGGTTGTTTGGTCAAAAACAACTAGGATTTTGGCCTTAGGAAATCCTACGCAAAAGAGGCCACTTAAACGATGTATGAAACAAATGAATTATTGTTATGTGAGTTATTTTGTTTTTTGGGGTGAATTTAAAACCTACATAAACTTACAAAACACAAATTGGGTTTACAGATCATTAATAGCACTAAAAACTGTAAAAATAGTCAAAATTGGCTAGTCTATGAGCAAGGGTATGAAAATAATGATGATAAGTGACTTATATGAACTGTATTATGAATAAAATAACTAATTTATGTCTATCATGTTCATTACATCACATTTAATTCCTAAAACTTACAACAAGGCCCCTTAAATGGGCATTTGAATACTTCTTTCATAAAAGTTTAGCATTGTGGCTTCTTGGACATAAATATTACTGTAAAATAGAGATAAGAACATGGATATGGATCCGATAACCTCATAATAATATTTGAGTATTTTATCTCCCTCAATGGTGTCCAAAATTGAGAATTTGAGGCCTGAAACTAGCACCAAATGTCGATCTGAGAGTGTAAGTGAATATTCCTTCACTAGGGCTTGAATTCTATGACTGAATGGATGTTATCATAGATCTATATGGATCTTAGATGGATGCTCCTTGTCTCTCTATAATATTCACTGAAGAATGGAAGAGAAGAGAATATAATGGAATGGATGCTTGGGGCACAACACCCAAGGGAACTGAGGCTCATCACTCGGACTTGAAGCTTAGCTTCACTCAACACCAAAACATTAACAATCCAAACCGAGAAATGGAGTTGGAAGCATCCTTAAATAAAATTTGAGTGAATTGTTGATCAATTTTCCCACTTGCAAACCCTAACTCTAATCCATGGATGCACCCTCCTTGAGGAAAATAGGAAGTATGAAGCTTAGATAATGTTTCATTATTTGTATCCTTCAGTTCAAAGTGGAAATTGTGCCCACATTTGACTAATATTTTCCTTTTTAGTACTAGTGATGTTTTCTTGCTGGTATACTTTCATCAAAATGGAAACTGCACCCTCCCTTGGCCATAGTTTTCTACTTTTTCACTGACTACTTTTCATGCACTTTCCACTTTTGAAACTGCCTACTTTTCCTTGCTTTTGTCAGTTTCCATATTTTTTTGATAGATTTTTTTTTCCAATTTTCTTGATGGTTTTTATTTGTCATCCAAGGCAAATTGACTTTCCTAATGCACCCTTCTGACATGGAAAATCATGCCCACAATTATTATTTGCATATCAATTAAATATTTACACATTAAATAATCCAGAATTAGAAATAAACTTAGTACATTCCTCCTTGGTATGAAATAATCAAAATTCCCTAGGTAATTTAATTAATTCACCTTTTGAACCCCTAGGTTCTTGGAAAAGTCAACACTTTTGATGTTCTTCAAGGAAGGTACATGATATTCCTCCCCTCCCAAGTATGCTTGTCCCCAAGAAGAAACAGTCCAGGGTGCTGCAAAATTTGTTCACCCTCCCAAGTGACATCTTCACTGGGAAACCCTTTCCACTGCACCAAATATTCTTTGATGGTCCTATTCCTCGACTTTCTTTATCTAGTCTACAAAAAAAATTCTAGTACTAAGACCAACTGAACTTCATCATCAAGAGGTGGAAGTTCTTCTGATACAAATTTATGTTGTCCTACTACTTTCTTTAGGAAAGATTCATGAAATACATTGTG
Organism: Pseudotsuga menziesii; assembly: GCA_001517045.1. NCBI lineage: Eukaryota > Viridiplantae > Streptophyta > Pinopsida > Pinales > Pinaceae > Pseudotsuga > Pseudotsuga menziesii. Next base: position 31,233 of record LPNX010393240.1, read on the forward strand.
GATATTTCTCTCCCGAGGAAGCTCCAATTCAAAGGGAACTTCACCAATCTTCCTCAAAAAAATTTAAGATACATAAAAATGAGGTTGGATTTTCTCAGCTCCCTTTGTTTTCAAATATGACTGCTTGTAATGTCGCAACTTCAAATAGACTAAGTCTCCTTCTTTGAAGACTCTATCAATCATGTGCTTATCAACATTCATTTTTTGTTGATCCTGTGCAACTTGTTGATTTTATTTGAGTGTCCTTAGTATATCATGATTCTCCTTAAGCCAATATTTGGATTTTTGGGCTCTAGAATCCCCAAACATCAGATATGCAAAATATGGGGCCTCATATCCATACACATCCATGAACGAAGTCATCCTAATGAAGAGGTGAAAAGTGGTGTTATAGCATAATTCTCCCAAGTGGAGCCATGTAGCCCAAGATTTCTATTTTCATGTCACATATTGTGGAGGTAGCCTTTAAGGCATTGATTCACTCTCTCATTTTTACCATCAGTATGAGAGTGATATATTAGGCTCATATTCAAATGTGTCCCCACTAGTTCAAACAGAGCTTGCCAAAAAGTATTGGTGAACTTGTTGTCCTAGTAACTAATGATGGTTTTAGGAAAACCATGCAGTCTGAAGACATTTTTGAAACATAATGTAGCAAATTCACTGGAAGATATAGTGGAGGTCACTGCAAAGAAATGTGCAAATTTGGTCAACCTATCAACTACCACATATATGTTATATTTTCCCTGGACTTTCGGTAGCCCAGTGATGAAATCCATGGAGACACTTTCCCATTTATGTTTTGGAATAAGGAGGGGTGGGAGGAGTCCAATAGGGTGTGTGTGCTCCACTTTGTTCTGCTAGTATGCAGTACACTCCCTCACATTCCTTATGACATATTCCTTGAGGCCCCTCTAGGTGAACCTCTCTCTTAACTTCTGGTAAGTCTTTAGAAAACTAGGGTGGCCAGCCACTAGTGCATTATGTGCAGCTTCTAGTATCCTCTTCTTTAGTTCTGATATAGGTACTAAGAAGATCCTATCCTTGTAATATATGAGGTCATTTTGTACCTTGTATTATTCATTCTATATCTGACCCCATCCAAAATCCTACATGCAAACTGATTTTTTGAGTATTCAGTGACCAAATGTACCTTCCATTCAGTTAGCATTTCCAGCATAGAGAGTGTGGGTTTGCAGGAAAGTGCATCATCCACCACATTCATATTTCCCTTCTTGGATTCAATGTCAAATCCACAGGATTGGAATTTTCTTACCCATTTCTACTATCTATCATTAAGCTCCTTTTGGGTAAGGAAGTGCCTTAGAATGTTGTGATCAGTCTTCACTATGAATTTGCCTCCCACCAGATACTGCTGGAACATGGCCAATGCATGCATGATGGCCAAAATCTCCTTGTCATAAATAGAATACAACCTTTCATGAGGCTACAATTGTATGCTCTCATAGGCAATGGGATTCCTTTCTTAAATAAAAAAAACTCCAATGCCTTCCCATAAGACATCACACTCCAACAAAAAAGGATTGGTAAAATTAGGAAATGATAGCACCGAATAACTGCTCATTAGTCCCTTCATCTTTTCGAAATCTTGTTAAGCTTCCCCATTCCAACTGAATGCCCCCTTCTTTGTCATATATTTCAAAGGTACAATAAAGTTGGAGTAACCTTTGGCAAATTTTTGGTAGTAGTTGGAAAGGCCAATGAAGCCTCTCAACTCAGTGAGGTTTCTTGGGCTTGGAAAATCCAAGATGGCCTCAATTTTCTCTTGGTGCATCTTGAATCCTTCTTGGCAAATCACATAGACAAGATAGAGTAGCTCATTCATGCCAAACTCACACATGGACAACTTAGCATAAAAAGACCGATCTACAAGTATAGTTAACAAAACATCTAGATGGAGCAGGCGCTCCTCCCATGTCCTACTATAAATCAAAATATCATAAAAAAAAACAAGGACATACATACGGAGCTACTCACTGAATACCTTGTTCATGTAAGACTGAAATGTTGTCATATCATTAGTCAAGACAAAAAGCATGACCAAAAACTCAAAGTGGCCAACGTGACAATGAAAGGATGTCTTCTGTATGTCATCCTCCCTCATTCAAATTTGGAAGTATCTCGATCAGAGATATATCTTGGAGAATAATTTTGCTCCCTACAGCTCATCCTTCAACTCATCAATACGGGATATTGGGTACTGGTTCTTTATGATTTTCTGGTACATATCCCAGTAGTCTATGCACATTCTAAGTGTTCCATCCTTCTTCTTCACTAGAACCACCGAAGAAGCAACGAGACTATAACTTGGTCTAATGAGACCCAAATCAAGGAGTTATTTGATGGTCTTCTCAATATCATCCTTGAATTTCTTTGGATACTTGTAGGATTGGATTTTTATGGGAAGTGTTCCAACTTTCAACTCAATTATGTACTCAATGCCACGGTCTGATGGCTTTCCATGTGGTAGGTTTCCAAAAAACCCCTTATGCTTGTGCAACATATTTTTAATGTCTTTGGGTTGGTAGGAAACATTGATTGAAACTCCCTTAGTGGTAATGTGGAATTTAGAATCCCATTCAATGTCACCATGCCTCAGAATGGACCTCATAGTGTTGGCATAAATTAATTGGCTTGGGTAGGTGTCCATACCCTTCAGAAGTACTAGTTTTCCTTCTGAATATTTGAAACTCATTTGGAGTATTTTGTAGTTCATGGAATCTTTCCCAATGGAGTGCATGAATTGTACTCCCAACACCATGTTGGTGTCTACAACATACTGGCTTCATTCCATGGTATTGTTGTCTGGGATGACCACAGTGAACCCTTCAAAGTTGGAATATTTATTTTCTCCATTGGGGATGCATCAACAAAGTTGTGGGTAGAACCCCCATCAACAATAATTGTGATTTGTTGGCCTCGCAGTACCCCTTTCATCCTCAATGTGTGGAAACGAGGCACTCCATTAAGAACTACAATTTTGTTGTTGGTTTGAGGGGGTTGCTCCTCTTCTTCAGCTGTCTCATATTCTCCATCTGCAATTTCAGCTTCTTCCATGATATCCTCTTCACTTTCATAGAATAATTCAATACAGTGTACCTTCCCTTTAACACACTTGTGGCCTGGAACCCAAGGTTCTTGGCAGGAAAAGCAGAGCTCCGTCCTCCTTATTTCATCCCAATCTAATTTGTAAGAGTAATATTTATTTCTAGGGGAAAGAACGTTCCTCACCGGAGGTATTTGATTCTGAAATTTATGAGGCATGGAGGTCCTAGGAGGATACTTGGTACTCAGAATTGCATCTTCATATCTCTAGTTCTGATCACCACTTATTGCAAAGTTGTGGGTTAGTAAGCTTTGATCAGCCCTTTCAAAGGTTCTTCTAATACTTCTGTAAACAAAAGGATCAACCTATCCTCTGAGATATATGTGATCATCACTACGAGTCTTTGGAATTCATATATGTAAGCTTCAAGAGTTTTAACTTGTTTGATATGTTCCAATTCTTGGGAAAAGATATCAGGATCTCTTTGGTCAAACCTTCCTTCCAATATTCAGGTGAATTCTTCATAAGTAACCACTTAATCATGGCCCAAATTATTCATGTCCTGAAACCACTAGTCATTGACCTCCCTGTCAATATGCAGGGATTCCATCTCGATGGCATCCGTCTCATCCATAGGATTCAGTTGGAAGTAAGTGTCCAATTTATGAGTCCAAGATTTTATTGTGCACTTGGAAGTGCCATCAAAGTAGAACAAGATAATATTGTGAATGGCATGCCTCCCCCGAAAATTCTGATATGGAATCCTTTGAACTCCTCGGGGATTCCCTCTATACTTATTTTCACAAAAATCTATGAAATCCAGAACCCTTCTAGACTCCTCACTCAAGTTTTGATATGCAACATACTTCTCCTCCCATAAAGAAACCAATTCAGTATGCACTTCATGGTCTTATTTTGGATACTCCATGAAATTAGACATGGTGGGTTGGGGATGAAACTTAGTTTCATATTTGAATTCAAGAGGCATACTATGAGGCCCTGTCTTAGAGAATATAGATCCACCCATGATCTTCCTCTCTTCTGGATGGGAGCCAATGCTAGTCCCTTCTCCATCATTTACGTCTAACTGCTTGGATAGGAACTCTCTGGTATGTTGACTTGAATGAATGATATTGGTTGAAATATCTTGTATCCATTTAAACATACTTCTCAAAAAAGTATGAACTCATCCTTCTCATCCATCTCCTCGTGGAATATCCCTTCCACAGAGTCAACTTCCTCCTCTTAGGAGTTCTTCCTTCTAGAATATGAATTAAATTTGGGACTCATTAATTATTACCAAGAGAAGGTATGGAGGACCATGCTTGAATACTAGTATAATATCCCTGATTTTAATTAGATTAGAATATTAACTCCTACTGCTGATATAACTAAAATGTGAAAAAAAAATTACATTGAGATCAATCACTTTCTTTATGCAAGGAAAAACATAGGAAGTACTGAAAAAATGGGAATGGCAAAGAGATAATGGAAGAAAATTAAAGGAACGGTTTGGAAATAAATAGTTCAAATATCTAAGCACCTGGATGTTGGGCCCTTTTAGGTTTTGAGCATCAGCTATGCTGAAGTCTACTCCTATGCTTCTAGGTGTCCCAACCGATACAAACTGAGATTGAACAAGCACTTCGAATCAACCAAATATTATGGAAGGATTAGGTGAGCATAAAATATCATTTGAACAGGTTTATAACATATCTGAAACAACTTGAGGGAGTTTGGGGTTGTTTGGGAAAAAACTAGGATTTTGGCCTGAGGAAAGCCTGCACAGAAGAGGCCACTCAAATGTTGTACGACCTCAAATAATTCTTGGTATGTGATTTAGTTTGGTTTTTGGGGCAATTTTACAACCTACAACAACTTATAGAACACCAATTGGTTTACAGATCAATAATAGCACTAACAACTGTAAAACTAGTCAATGAGAAAGGGTATGAAAATAACAATAAATTTCTAATAGATATTTTAGCATACCTAAAACTAATGACAATAAGTAATTTATATTACCTATATTATGCATCATATAAATCATTTATGTCTATAATGACCATTGCATAATTCCTAAAACTTACAAAAAGGCCCCTTAAATGGGCATTGGAAGACTTTCTCATAAAAGCTTAACACGGTGGCTTCTTGGACATAACTCTTACTGTTAAACGGATTTTAGAACATGGATATGGATATGAGAAGCTCAGAATAATGTTTCAGGAGATTATCTCCCTCAATGGTGTCCAAAATTGAGAATTGGAGGACTGGAACTAGCACCGACACCGATTGAGAGCGTAGGTGAAGATTCATTCAGTGGAGCTCAACTTCTATGTATGAATTGATGTTATTAGATCTCAAGCTATATATTATATGGTTTATCCTTATCTATCTGTAGTATGCAATGAAGAATGGAAGAGGATAGAAGAGAAGGGAATGGAGACTTGGGGTACATCACCCAAGGGAATTGAGACTCATCACTCATAATTGAAGATTGGATTCACTCAAAACCAAAACATTAACAATCCAAACTGAGAACTGGAGTTGGAAGCATCCTTAAATAAACCTTGAGTGACTTTTTGAGAAATTCATTCACCTGTTGAACAAGTTTCCCACTTGAAAACCCTAACCCTAATCCATGGATGCACCCTCTTTGAGGAAAATATCAAGTATGAATCTTATGTAATGTTTCCTTGTTTGTATCCTTCAGTCCAAAGTGGAAATTGTGCCCCCCTTTGAGTAAAATTTTACTTCTTAGGACTAGTGATGTTTCCCTGCTAGTATCCTTTCATCAAAATGGAAATTGCACCCTCCCTTGGCCAAAGTTTCTTGCTTTTGCACTAACTTCTTTTCATGCACTTTATGCTTTTGAAACTACTTTCTTTTCCTTTCTTTTTTTAGTTTCCATTTTTCTAACAGATTTCTTTTGTCAGTTTTCTTAATACTGGCTATTTGTCATCCAAGACAAGTTGACTTGCCTAATGCTCCCTCCTGACATGGAAACTCATTCCCACATGTATTATTTGCATATTAATTAAATATTTACACATTAAATAATCCAGAATTATAAATAAACTTAGTGCATGCCTCCTTAGTATGAAATAATTAAAATTTCCTAGGTAATTTAATTAATTCAACTTTTTAACCCCTAGGTGCTTGGAAAGGTCAACACTTTTGATGTTCTTCAAGGAAGGGACATGACATAATGTTCACTTTTATCCACTACACATTTTTGGGAGGTGGACAACAATTAAGAGTAACCAAATTATGGGAATTTTGGACCCCCTCTTAGTTTTCAAATTTCTTAGTTTGATGCATCCTCATATGGTTTGGAAGGAAAATTATAACTTTTACCAAAAATTTTATGTGATAGATATTTTATTGCTGAACTCTATCATTAATATGAAAAATTATTTGTTTTCTTTGATAAGAAGAAGATAAAGAAATTCATTTCATCTCTTTTCAAGTGCGTGAGATTTACTTTGAAAATCATCACCCTCCTAGTTGAAATATATAAGGTTTTAATTCATTTTATTTAAATGAGACTAATGAAGTTTGAGGTTTTTAAATTCATGGAGTATTTAAGACTCACATGGTGGCAATAAATATGGTTTGCATTCTCTTCATTTGGATTAAAAAGATAAATAACTTGGAGATAATGAGAACTTGTGTATGGATGTAGAAGCAATAAATGAAGCACATATATTCATGATTTGCATGGAAAATCAAAGATGATAGACAAAGATGATGTTCAAACATTATCTAGGTTAGTCATAATGCCCAAGAAAAGTCATGATGTTTGGGAAATTTTAGGAGAAGGAACTCATCATATTTCTCATATTCCTATCCCTCAAGGAATACAAAGAAAAAAATATGAATTCAATGGAAGATGTCTCTATTTAACGTCCAACTAAGAATACCTCTTCCCCCTCCCCCTAAAAAGGGTTCCTCAATCACATTCACATATTAAACACAAATGATTTAGTTGGATGGAGGAGTTAGTGGGGATGGAAAGGATCCAAGAAATTATAATCTTGTGAAGGAACACGCTACTCCTTATATTCCTAAAATAATGAGGTAATTGAAATCTAATCAAGATGATATCATCGGTACAAGTGACGGGAATATGAATAACATGGAAATAAATGATGACTTTGGAAAATTTCATGAAGGGCCCTAACTCAATTAGATAATAAAATATAATTGGTAAATAGGTCATGCAATGAGAAGTAGCTACCTTTTAAGACAAATCAATTACCTTACACATGTATATTTTAAACTATAAGATAAAAAAAATAGATTTCTAGTATAACAATCAAAGGAGTAGATTTCTAGTATAACAATCAAAGGGGAAAATATATTGGAGGATAACAACACTGCACTAGATGCTTAAAAAACAGGTACCATTGAATCTTTGAAAATTGTATCCATGGAGATATTCTTAAACACTTCGTAAATGAAAATATAGAGGAGAATTTTAGGTTCAACAGGAGAATAGATCAATTGGAATATGAATTCAATCTTTATTTACACAACCATTCTTCATTTCAGCAGCCAAAGAGCACATAAGAAGAATTATGGGAATCCACTATAGTAAAGGTGGCCTAAGAATAAATGCACCGAGTAAGAAACAACATGACTAGCAATATCAAAGTTAGGATTTATTTATGTTTTCATTTATGTCATTTCAGCACCCAAAGAGCATATGGAGAAGAATTATGGGAATCCACTAAACTAAAGGTGGCTTAAGAATAAATGCACCTAGTAAGAAACAACATGACTAGCAATATCAAAGCTAGGATTTTTATTTTTTTTCATTTATGGGAATTGGTTCATAAGTCTACTATTCTCACTTGAAGGATTCCTTCAATGAAATAATATTTCAAACTTCAACTTCAGATAGATGTGAGTCTCAATGAGAATTATGTAGAAACCTTTATGATAAAATTGATTGATATCAATGAAGAAAAGAGGCAGAAAGAGAATCCCCCTCCAAACAACATATTGAAACAAATCATGGAAGTTTGGGATTGTCAAATTGGTGTTCGTATTTGTTAATTGAAATTTGTGAGATGTTGGAGGGAACGAGGTGAAATATATTTTTAATTCAATATATTACATTAAAGGGATAGAGAGAACCTCAACTATGAAATATAATATTTTTTTTACTAGGGAATAATTTGGAAAAAATGGTAGTTCCAAGATCTCTTTGGTGTTGAATTTGATGGAGTTAGAAACTTTCCTGAGGAATAGTCACATAGATGGCTCACTAAATTTTTCATAGACAACAATGAGATTAATTCTATTATTTGGGACTAGAAAACTAAACTAAGTTGTATTTAAAGCAATATTTTTTCACATAGCATAAAATAAGAAATCACCATACCCCCCCTAAAGCACTATATCAAGGTTTAGGTCAATAAAGTTGTAGAAGTAACATCAAAATCCTCATAAATAAATTATGAAAGTAAGGGTTAGGGAAACACCTTTGGTATCATCAATTTATATTCAAGCAAGTTCCTTAGAGGAAGAAGGGTTTATCTCCCAACAATTTTTCCTTTTATGAATTTTACAAGAGCTCGACTATGACTTTCTCTTTTTCCATGTCTTCTATTGAGTTTTACCTGATAGTTTGTTTATATGTATTTGGATTATATATAACATGGATTGATAATATTTCCTCCTTTTATTTTTCTAGGATTTCCCCGTTATTCTAGGTCCATAGGAGCCCCATCCCAACTCTTGAGAAAAAAATGCATTTATGTTTTATTCTAAGTATTATTCATTTAAATTTTAGTAAAGAAATTTAGCCTTATTATTATATAGACATGGACTAATTACAATTGTGAAACTGAGTTTTCCCTAAGCTAAGATTTAGTCATCCTTCTCTCCATTTGAGATAGTACAATCCTATAGTTTAATGTCCCATCTACCAATACTAGATTTTGTGTTGATTTATTAGATTACAAGTTCAAAATGAAATTATAAATCTAAAAGAGAATGCAATCCTAAATTGAACTACTATTTAATATATTAAGAATAAAGAAGAATACGAAACAAACAATTTTTTCTACCATTAAAACAAGAAATAATGTGTTTTGTATTAATAACAAAAATATCTAAGCAATTAGCAATGAAATAGGGTAAGGTGTCATTTGAATGACTGATTGTAATCTCAAAATCATAGGTTATAAACTATTGAGAAATGTTAGATACCTAGTCCTCAAGGATTATGGTACGTTGTAAATATTATATGATTGTACATATTAGATTACATTTTCATTATCTATAGATAATCTTAAGGTTCGCCATGAAGTCCAAAGGACCTCTTGGAATACTCCTCAAGGATTATGGTACATTGTAAATATTATATGATTGTACATACTAGATTGTACTTTCAATTACCTAGAAATAATATGAAGAGTCACTATGAAGCCCAATAGACCTCTTAGAAGACGAAAACAAAAGGTCATTCTTCATTCTGTTTACATTTGATTCTCGTTAATGCAAATCATCCAAAGGCGTATCAATGGCATGAGATATTGAGGTTATTTAAATACTCCATGCTTACCTATGGTCTACTTTCTATCCTTCTTTAATATGCTACCTATACCTACTATATGTGACCCAACCATTTTTGTCTCCTTGGTTTACCTCTAGATATGCATTCTTATCTATTTGGGCCTATTGATTTCACTTATTCCTCCCGCTGAATTAACCTAGGTGTTTAGACATTAAAGGAAAATCAAAATCCTAAATTTGTGTGCTAGGATCATTCTGTATTACCACTTGTGCAAAATGCGGTGTTACCTCTGCGTGAGTTTTATCATTATGAAAACCTTAATATGCATCATTTTTCATTTATTTACCTCTACAATTTATGTCTTTGATTTATCTATGTGTATCCTCTATGTGATATATATCTAGATATTTCAATCATCACAAATTACCCCTGTATTTCTCCTTTGTATGGAAGATTAAACTCTATGTGGTGTCTCTTCATGGCATCATGTTAAGTCCTATGTATTTTGACATTACATTATTATTTTTATATTAGTATTATTTTTATTGGTTGGCTAGCACATTAATTGTATTTGTTTACCCTTTGTCTCCTATGTGTTTGTGTGTAAAAACATACATGCATGCATACATACATACATACATACATACATACATACATACATACATGTCTACATATGTATGTATGTATGTATGTAAAGGAGAACTAGTTTTAGGATCATCTTGTATTTCCTTGTGGATTTGATACATTATATAACGATATTTCACCCTTAAAAAGGATTCATATTCATCTCTTTATTTTATTCTCAAAGCATAATTGGGTTACACTTTCTTTTTCTTTTTATGCTATTTTGGGAATTTTGTGCATAACATTTGGTATCGTAGCCACTTTTTTTATAAAAAAATTTAGGGGATGTTTTAGAGGAAAATTTTTGAGGCACATTAGAACACATAGGGAAGTACCTATTGGTAAACATTTCATATCTTGGTTCATTATAATTTAAGAGGTATAGTCCATGGAAGTTAAGGAGTTTCAATAGTCCAAAATCTAGTCTCAGTTTGCAAGGTACCAATGGATTTGTGAATTTAAAAAGGACTCTATTATCTTTTTTTTTAATTTATGGATGAATTTACAGCACATTATGGGGATATTAAGAGAAATACCTTCTTCATCCAATTAATAAATATCAAGCAAAGAGATCTAGTTACATAGCGCATTAAGTAGTTTCAAAGGTTGTGTTAGAGTGAAGAACATTCTAGAGGATAATTTGTTGGATATCTTTATGGGAACCTATTGCTGCTGCAACTACTTACCCAAAAAAATTTGCATTGTGGGGCCCCTCCTTACATTTTTACTTTTGAAAGCACTCTTCCCCTTGTTTCCCAACTCAGATAAGCCTCCTTGCATACATAGTCTTTCCTAGAAGCTTAAGCAGAAATATGTTCCTAAGACTGAGTTGTCTTTTTGGTAAGAAACCCTTAGATGCGCCTTTGGAAACAAACCTTATTTGAAAGTTACGCTTTTGATTTATAGATCAATGGGTGTGAATAGCTTCGATCAAGATCCAACGGCCAAGAAAATCCGGGAGCGAAAGAGTGGAGTCGGAAAAGATAAGTTTGCTTATGGAAAAAGTTACAAATCTGACTTCTACTTTCTATAGTTTCAAGATCTGACAGTCCTGAAGGTTTCCACACATATCAACTATCGAGGGAAAACTGCAGAAGCAGAAGTGCAAAAGTTAAACTTAAAGTTTGATCTTCATGAAAGTTTGATGTTTCGGCTTCCAACTTCTGCTTTCCTAAGTGCAGAAGAGAAAACTTAAAGTTTGAACCTCGTGAAATTTTGATGTTCCGGCTTCTGACTTCCGCTTTACGAAGTGTGGAAGCAGAAACTTAAAGTTTGAACCTTGTGAAAGTTTGATGTTCCAGATTTCAACATCCACTTTCCGAAGTGCGGAAGCGGAAGTGTGGAGGCAGAAAGATGAAGGTTTTGGTAATGAAAAGTTAGAGTCCTGACTTCCAACTTCCGCATTTTCAATATCCAATGGTTCAGAAGGCTGCCACTCAGATCAACGATCCAGGGAAAAAAGTGGAAGCGGAAGTGTGGAGGAGGAAAGGAGGAATTGGAAACTTAAAGTGTAAACCTTGTGAAAGTTGGAAACTCATACTTCCTACTTCTGCTTTCCAAAGTACAAAAGCGAAATTGTGGAGACAAAAAGATAGATTTTAAACCTTGTGAAATATTGATGTTCTGGCTTCCGACTTCCGCTTTCCGAATTGCGGAAGCGGAAGTGTGGAGGCGGAAGATGCAAATTTTGGTCAAGGAAAAGTTGGAATCCCAATTTCCGACTTCCGCATAAATCAACAGTTTAGAAGGCTGACACTCAGATCAATGATCCAGGGAAAAAGCAGAAGCAGAAGTGCGGAGTCAGAAAGTTAACGTTTGATCTTTGTGAAAATTGGACAATCCGACTTCTGATTTTCGCTTTCTGAAGGGTGGAAGCGGAAACTTAAATTTTGAACCTAGTGAAAGTTTGATATTCCGGCATCAGACTTCTGCTTTCCGAAGTGTGGAAGCAAAGGTGCAGAGGTGGAAAGATGAATTTTAAATGTTGAGAAGGTTATAGATCTGTATTCCGATTTCCTCTTTTCAAAAGTGCGGAAGAGGAAGTGTAGAGGCAGAAGGATTGAGTTCTAATTTGATAAGATTGGCGAACCTAGTTTTTTCTTTCTGGAAAGGCATAGGCATAAAGGAGATGTCAAGAGTGCATGATCTAATAGTTCAAATCATGCCTGATCCATCTTTGAGATGATCTAAGCCGTCCAATATTTTTTTTGGTTTTTGACGGTGAACCATTGGGGAAACTAAGAATTTAAATTTTGAAGCTTAATTAGATAAAATTGTTTGTGTGACAAGACATTGGTCATTATATTTTTAATCAATGCATATCATTAAATTGAATATACTGTGAATCTTGTTGTTTCTAGTTCAGATGTAACTCTCATTATGCTTCTTTGTATATTGCAGGTACTATGGTTCACCAAGCTAGGATGGGCGCTTGTGAATAGGCTAGAGGCTACATCGTTGGACAGTTGAGTTGAAGATATAGTTTTGATTGGCGGTTGTAAGATATTTCGTTGTGTGAAGATGTGAAGATGAAGAAAACCATTGTAGATGAATTGGAGAGGTTCTAACTGTCAATGTCAGCAAGAGAGCCTGAGTTCCTGCTGTTAATTTTCCCAAATTGATCTACCATGCGTGTTCTAGCGTTTTTTGCTGAATTTATTTTTGTGATCATGGCGAATCTTCCAGATCATATTCCATTAATAATTATGTAACTGAATTTGGTTATGTTTCGAGGTCAGTCTTGGGAGTCCATAACGCTATAAATAAGAGGTGTAGAGCACCGGGAATAGACTTTTTCTTGGTGAAAGAATTCTGGACTATTGTTGTAAAAGAGCTACCTCTTTACTAATAAGAAGGATCGTTTGTTGGAACAAAGGGCATGCGCAGAGATTTAATTGGAATGTGTGGATTGCATACTGTAGAACTATTTCTTCTTGCTTCTATACATCATACAATGATATGTTTCTAACCTCTTGGAACTATTTCCTTGGTTGTGAATGTCTATTATCTGTATAAATGTCTGTGTTTACAGGGTAATAAATGGTTTAACTATATTAGAGCTACCTCTGGTATTGTTTCTATTGTGAATGTGATTACTGTATTGGTACAGATATATGTTATATCTTTATGAGCATTTACAGTATACTACTCTAAACTCTAAATTTGCTCCCTGACCGGGGATAGAATAGTTTAGTTTTAGATTTAGATTAGACATGCATTTATCTTAGGAACCTGCATATAATTCCTTAAACAAAATCATATAAACAGTGGACTGGGCCATAACCAGTAAAATATTTAAATAACTTAATCTACGGTAGCCGAAACCATGAACCGGATGGATTCCCCACACTAAACGGTGTCTGATCTAATTGGGATCATTCACCGGGGAGAATCCCTACTACTCAGTACCTGGGATTTTTTGAGGCATCAATAGAATTGGCACTAGAAGGAGGGCATGAGCCCATGCATGGATGGTAGAGGAAATCTGATTTTCATAGGATATTACACTGGGACATCATTTGAAAATATTTACCCTAAATATTTTATTCCTGAATTTAAAGAAAAAAAATAGACAAGTTATGGGGAAGAAGAATCAAAACGTTTGTATGATGTCCCATTTGAATAAGCAGATCTGTTTAGGAGACATTCAAGATCCTACGTCAAGAAACTTGGGGGGTTAAAAGTTACTCCCGCATTACCTAGAAGGAAAACTTCCAAGAAAGTATCCTCTTACGCTAAGGGTTCAGTTCTTGTGGAAAATTTGGAAGAACTGGTAAACCTATCCATCCAAGAAATTGTTCAGCCTTTGGATCAATTAGATCCAAAATCCCCTGCAGTTTCATTATTTCACATTCTCCACCTTGAATCATGGTTGCTTTAAATCAACCTGCATGGAGGAAAAGAACGCCACTCAACCTGGCTGCTCCATTGCATGACTTACCCAAACACCCAGAAAAGGTTTTACCAAGATTTGATCCTGGAAAGGATGTTTCTGTTGAATATCACCTACAAGGTTTTTATCTGGCTTTTCACCTTTTAAATGTTGAACATGAAGATGTTGTTTGCAAACCTTTTCAATGTACCTTTGAACCTAAATCATTATCATGGTATTTTAGTTAGCAAAAAGATTCAATATTAAATTGGGATGGTTTTGCAAAGGCATTCTTAGGTAAATTTGGAAACCAAAAAACTGTAGCCACTCTCATGAAAGGATTATTGTTTATGAGGATGAGAGATAAAGAAAATGTCCAAGAATTTAATCCGAGATTCACCACTTTATTGAATAGCTTTAGTGTTGCAACAAGACCAGCTGAAGAGTCTCTAGTAGAATATTATACTACAACACTTTATCGACCAATAACAATCATTGTAAAAAGGTCTGGCAAAGTCACATTGGTAGAAAACTATGAGGAATCCAAGAAAGTAGAGGCAGGTATGGATAGTATAGCAAGGCATACTCTAGAACCTGAGTTGAAACATACCACAAACCAATTCCTTTGTTGTTAACTAAGCCCAAACAAGAACACTCTAATGAGCTAGATAATGTAGAGAGAAGATGGTGTAGAAATTTTCAAACAAGGTAGTGGACTTGGAAAAGGATAGGGGAGTTAGTTCATATAGAAATCCATTCAACCCCTATTACAAGGAAAGGGAAGAGAGTGAACAACCCCATCCACCTGTGCATAATTCTGTTGTGTTGATTTTTAATGAAGTAGGCATGGATCACTTTACACTTTTCACCAAGAACCTCATTCTGAGAAAAGTTGTTTGTAATGGATCAATTCAATGACTCTGGTTATGAAAAAATGGTTAGATGCCCAACTGGAAGATCCTAAAGAAGAGAAAATCCAAACTAATAATCCAGAACAAATGAACAAAGAAACTACTATGGTATCATGGGATTGGGCACTACTTTGGGGCTTAGTGAAGATGAACCTACTGAGGAAATTCAAGTGTCATCAGTTAATGTCATGACTAGAAGTAAAGGCCCAGTTGTGGATGAAAGTTTTTCACTACCTAAAATAAAGAAGTTTAAAGAAAACATGAAGAAGGTTCTCAGTAATACTCAAACAACACCTAAGCCTAATCTAGTAAATATGAAAGAGACAATCCCAATAGTTGAAAATTCAATGAAGACAGTGATTAATAAACCTGTGGAAAATTTGGCATAGAGAACAGATACTACTAAAGAATAGGGCATGGGGTATGATATCATAGAAGAAATTAAGAAAAAAAAGGCAAACATCTATTTATTTGAATTATGTAATTTTCCTCAGCAAAGGAAGAAACTTCTAGAATTTTTTAATCCACAACTCAGCAGTGTCCCAGAAGCTATTAAATCTGATGATGAAGTAAATGAAGCAGGCATTGGAGGAAAATCTAGATCTCAGACTTTACCTTTTATGTTGTCATTTGAAATTTTTAATCATAATGTGCATAATTGTTTGGAATATTCTGGGTCTTCATCAAATGTCATGCCACTTTCAATATGTAAAAATATTAATGGCCAACTTACACCATCCTCATCTCAGATAGTTCAACTAGACAGATCTGTCATTAAAGTCGTAGGGGAAATAAAATATGTTTTGATTCGATTATATATAGATCCCAGAGTTTGTCAGTTTATAGATGTAATGGTAGTGGATACACCAGAAGCATATGGCTTAATTTTAAGTAGGGGTTGGTTAACGAAACTTAATTTTCATTTTGAAACGGATTGGTCTCACCTATGGCTACCATACAGTAATACTCAAAACCAAATTAAAATACTGAGGGAACCACACCTAACATATAATGTAACTCAGTTGGAAGTCAAGAATGAACCTGTGAACTTCTTGTATTCAGTTTTGGGAAATCACTTTTTGGAGCTTGAACTAGAAAATCATCAAGCTAAGCAAACCAGTTGTGAATCAGACACATAGTCTGATCTCTTTTAATTCTCACGGGTTGATGATATTGATTCTAATATAGTGGATTTAGAAGATATGTGGTGGATTCTATATTTTAATGTGGAATGCATTAATGACACCATTGAGTATGAAGCCCCAGGTCTGAAAAGGGCGAGGAAATTTTTTGGTAATTATGGACAAAATCATTTTCAGCAACAACTCAGAGCAACACACCCTAAACTGGAGCCTTTAATCCAAAAGGAGTTGGGTAATATTGGTTTTGTTCTCAAATAGTACTTTACCTAGAATCTAGAAACCCTTGTACATAAATAAACTTTCTTTTATTGATTTTGTTTTCCAGGTGTTTGTTTCACCTTATTTCATAGCCTTAGTATGTTTGCTTTGAATAAGTCAGCTCAATTTTTGGTGCTTGGAAGTATAGGCATCTGACTAAACTCAAAATCTATGGATGTGAGGAATTGCTTATGGGAAAGAGAAGATGCTAAAGTTCGATCATAATGAGATTCTTTAACTATTGACTGATGATTGAAAGGGAATCTAGTCTTCAAGTTCACATTTGAATCACTATAACCCCTATGAAATAACCAAGACTCATGAGGCCTGGAGTAATATCTTGGGGTTTCATCCATTCTCACATTAATACCTATATCGGGAAGCATATCATGATGGACCAATGGAAAGGAAGAAGTTCTGACGGATGTATCATATTCAAAATGATCCCATTGCTACAAATCAAAAAAGGCCAAAAAGATTAGATTGAAAAGTCATTTTTCTGAAATATTCAGTCTTCAATTAAAGAAAGGATGCCGAGGAAATAAATTATAAGAACAAAAGTGTTGTCAAAACAACAAATATCAGCAAGGTTCTTCTTCGTCTGTAAGCATGATAAGCAAACAAATTTGTCACTCACACAAAAGGACATTGTGGATGGAGGAACCCATATCAAGCTCTTAAAATGAAAGAAGCAATCAAGGAATATTCAGAAGACTTTTTTAGTCATAAAGAAAGCATCAAAAGAATTCTTATCGCATGGGAATGAGGAACAAATGAATACATTTGTCTGACGTTGTTACGATCCTGTGGAGTTTTATCTGATGGTAACTTAAAGATGGGGGGTAAAATGAAATTCATACTCCGATCCCAGGAGAGTTATCAATACACTGAACTCTTGGTTACCCTACTCCCAAAGAAATGGTATAAAATGTGATGCTTGAAAGTTGCATCCCTAAATAAATATGGTTTAGAGAATTCTCGAGAAATACAGTTAAGTAATCATAGAACATTCAGAGTGTAGTACCATATGGAAATATTGTTGTTCAAAGAAGGTTTTTTCAGAGATCTATGTTCACCAGCTAGTCACCAATTGTTGTTGCTGCAATTGCTTCCCCATTTTTTTTGCATTTTGGGGCCCCTCCTTACATTTTTATTTTTGAAAGTACTCTTTCCCTTGTTTCCCAACTCAAATAAGCCTCCCTGCATACCTAGTCTTTCCTAGAAGCTTAAGCAGAAAGATGTTCCTAAGCCTGAGTTGTATTTTTGGCAAGAAACCCTTAGGCGCTACTTTGGAAACAAGCCTTATTTGAAAGTTCTGCTTTTTATTTATAGATCAACGATTGTGAATCGCTCTGAGCAATATCCAACTGCCAAGAAAATGCGGGAGCAGAAGAGCAAAGTTGGAAAATCTAAGTTCGCCTATGGAAAAAGTTACAAATTGGACTTCCTCTTTCCACAGTTTCAAGATCCAACGGTCCTGAAGTTTTCCGCACATATCAATGATCCTGGGAAAACTGCGGAAGGGGAAGTGCAAAAGTGAAACTTAAAGTTTTATCTTCGTGAAAGTTTGATGTTCTGGCTTCCGACTTTCACTTTCCAAAGTACAGAAGCTGAAACTTAAACTTTGAACCTCATGAAAGTTTGAAATTTCGGCTTCCGACTTTTGCTTTCCGAAGTGCGGAAGCAGAAGTGCGGAGATGGAAAGATGTAGGTTTTGGTAATGAAAAGTTAGAGTCCCAACTTCTGAGTTCCACATTTTCAATATCCAATGGTTCAGAAGGTTGTCACTCAGATCAATGATCTAGGAATAAAGCAAAAGCAGAAGTACGGAGGCAGAAAGGCAGAATCGGAAACTTAAAGTGTAAACCTCGTGAAAGTTGGAAACTCCAACTTCTACTTTCCAAAGTGCGGAAGCAGAAGTGCAAAGGTAGAAGGATAGAGTTTAAACCTCATGAAAGCTTGATGTTTCGGCTTCCGACTTCTGTTTTCTAAAGTGCGGAAGCGGAAGTGTGGAGGTGGAAGATGCAAATTTTGGTCAAGGAAAAGTTGGAATCCTGATTTTCGACTTCCGCATAAATCGACGGTTCATAAGGTTGACGCTCAGATCAACGATCTAGGGAAAAAGAGGAAGTGGAAGTGTGAAGTCGGACATTTAAAGTTTGATCTTCATGAAAATTGGACAATTTGACTTTCGATTTCTGCTTTCCAAAGGGCGGAAGTAGAAACTTAAAGTTTGAACCTCGTGAAAGTTTGATGTTCCGGCTTCCAACTTCTACTTTTCAAAGTGCAAAAGAGGAGGTGGAAAGATAAATTTTAAACGTTGAGAAGGTTGGAGATCCTTCTTCGGATTTCTGCTTTCTGAAAGTGCGGAGGAAGAAGGATTGAGTTCTAATCTGATAAGATTGGCAAACCCAATTTTTGCTTTCCGGAAAGGCAAAGGCGAAAAGGAGCTTTCAAGACTGCATGATCTAACGGTTCAAATCAGGCCTGATCCATATTTGAGATGATTTGAGCCGTCCAATATCTGTTTTGGTTTTTGACGATGAACCATTGGGGAAACTAAGAATTTAAATTTCAAAGCTTAATTAGATAAAAATTGTTTGCATGACAGGGCACCGATCATTATCTTTTTAATCAATGCATATCATTAAACTGAATATACTGTGAATCTTTTTGTTTCTAGTTCATATGTAGCTCTCATTATGCTTCTTTGTATATTGTAGGTACTATGGTTCACTAAGCTAGGATGGTCGCTTGTGAATAGGCTAGAGGCTACATCGTTGGACGGTTGAGTTGAAGATATAGTTTTGATCAACGGTTGTAAGAGATTTTGATGTGTGAAGATGCGAAGATGAAGAAAAATGTTGCAGAATGACTAGAGAGGTTCTAATTGTGAATGTCAGCAAGATATCCTGAGTTCCTACGGTTAATTTTCCCAAACTCATCCACCATGCGCATTTTAGCGTTTTTTCCCCGATTTGTTTTTGTGATCATGGCGAATCTGCCAGATTGGATTCTGTTATTATTTATGTAACTGAATTTGGTTCTATTTCGAGGCCAGTCTCAGGAGCCCATAATGCTATAAATAAGAGGTTCATAGCATCGAGAATATACTTTTTCCTGGTGAAATAATTATGTACTATTGTTGTAAAAGAGCTACCTCTTTGCTAATAAGAAGGATCATTTCCTGGAACAAAGGGCTTGCGCAGAGATATAATCGGAATGTGTGGAATGCATATTGTAGAACTATTTCTTCTTGATTTTGTACATCATACAGTGAGATTGTTCTAACCTCCTGGAACTATTTCATTGGCCGTGAATTTCTATTGTCTGTATAAATGTCTGTGTTGATAGGGTAATAAATGGTTTAACTATATTAAAGCTACCTCTGGTATTATTTCTATTGTGAATGTGATTACTGTGTTGGTACAGCTATCTGTTAGATCTTTATGAGCATTTACAGTATATTACTCTGAACTCTAAATTGTCTCCCTGGTTGGGGATAGAATAGTTTAGTTTTATATTTAGATTAGACTTGCATTTAGCTTAGGCACCTTCATATCATTCCTTAAACAAAATCATATAAAAATTGGACTGGGCCGTAACCAGTAAAATATTTAAAGAACTTAATCTGTGGTATCAAGAATTGTGAATAGGATGGATTCCCCACACCAAACGGTGTCTAGTTTAATTGGGATCATTCACCGGGGATAATCCCTACTGCTTGGTACCTGGGATTTTTCCAGGCATCAACAGAACCTTAAAGGAGAGCACTCAACATGAGGCGTGATTCTTTCAACCGAAATAATTGGAGAATTCTTTTAGTTTGGAAAGGAAAGTTGAAATAAAAATATGGCTACTAGAAGGGATGCTACTAACACCTTTAGAAAGGGAAAAAATTTCACCCCCAACTTCACTCAGCCTACAAGTTTGAAACCTTAGTAATTAGAGTAAATAATAGCAAAGGTACTAAGTTTCAATAGTGACAACAAGTATAGTAAGGGGGGTAAATGCATTAAGAAGAAATTATTCTACATAGGTTGTGAAGAGGAAGAATATCCCAAACTGGAACAATCTCAAGAGGTAGAACCAACAGATGCTACTCCAACCATATATTTCCATGCATTGAACACCATTGTAACTCCTCAAACTCTCAAGATAGAATGATATATCAAAAATAAAAAGGTAACAACTTGATTACGAGAGTACCCATAACTTCATTAAATTCAAATTAGCAAAACATCACAATTTCTGTATATATCTAACACCAAAGTTTTAAGTAATAATTTAAAATGGAGGTACGATAAATTGTTCAAGGAAGTACCATAGTGTACCTTACTACAAGGGAGTATTTATTGGATAGACAAATAATTACAATCCAAATTGATGGTCATGATGTTTATTAAGTATCCATTGGGAACAATGGCTCTTAATTTTTAATAATGTTTCATGAGATTCTCCTCAAAATGAAGGAAAATTGAACATAAAGGTATTTTAGGGAAACCCTCTAAAGCGATAATCTCTAACAACATGACAAATCGCTAAAAGAGGGGCACCATGGTGTATTATTGCACATTTTTTATCACTAGATGTTCAAGCATCTATACCCCCTCTTCTAAGAGATCTCCAAATATTTATTGAAAATCATTATAAGGTATTTGGAAAGATGCCTAAAGGTATTCCACCTACTTGAGAGTATGACTATGTTATTCACTTGCAATCAAGAAGTGTACCACATAACACCAGACATTACATGTACCAATATGCATAAAAGTACGAGATTAAGAATATGGCCAAAGAAATGTTAGATGCTAGCATCATTAAACCTAGCCAAAATGCATTCTTAGCACCAGTGATGATGGTTCACAAAAAGGAAGGTTTATCGAGTATGTGTCTAGATCATAGAGAGATCAACAAGATGACCATTAGAAATAAGTTTCATATTCCTATAATTTTTGAATTATTAGATGAATAATAGGGATAATTAATTTTCTTTACCAAGTTGGATATCCATTTTGGACATAATAAAATCAAAATGAGGCAATAATACATTCCGAAAACATCCTTCGAAACACGTTAAATGGATTATAACTTTTCGGTGATGTCATTTGGCCTCACTGATGCACCTTCCACATTTCAAATCTTGATGAATTATATGTGTAAACCCTTCCATGGAAAATTTGTGTTATTATTTTTTGATGATATACTAATCTATAGAAAAACTTGGGAAGAACATGTCAACATGTCAAAATGGTCTTAAAATTGTTTACGAGAACTGACTATATTCCAATCCTTCAAATTGATCCTTTAGGGTTCAAGAAGTGGAATATTTTGGCCATATGGTATCTCATGAAGGATTCAAAGTGGGAGCTAGAAAAATTAAATCTATCATGGAATGCTCAATTACTAAAACCTTGAAGAATCTTAGAGGATTCTTAGGATTTAGAGGTTACTACTACAAGTTTGTCAAGAATTAAGGTCAAATAGTATCATTTCTAACAAGGTTATTGGAGGGATTCCCTTGGACTCAATAAAAAACCGAATATTTTAAAAAGCTTAAAGAGGATATGTGTCTGACTCATTTTTTAGCCATGTCTAACTTCACTAAAATATTTATTGAGAAATGTAATTCCTTAAAGAATTTAACTGGTACAATTTTAATGAAAGGAAGGTCCCTTTCCTTTGAAAGTTCACAACTTAAAGGGAAAAAACTAACTTAAACCAATTTATGAAAAGGAAATTTTTTCCATACTACATACAATTAAGAAATGGTTCGCTTATCTAATAGTAAGACACTTCAAGGTTAGAACAGATAATGACAGTCTTAAGTAGTTATTGAAACAATGAATATATATAGAACAACAATAATAATAAAAATGTTACAAATATGAAATGTTATAACATTTAAAAATCTAGAAAAAAATTAAAACAAAATGTGGTGGCAGATGCACTTTTGAGGAAAGAAGATGACAAAGAGATATTACTACATGGTATTTACAATATGCAATTTGATTGGAAGAAATAAGAAAGGGTAGAATGGAAGAAAGATCATAAGGAATGCAAGATAATTAAACAACTACAAGAGTACCCTAGTTCCTTAGATAAATTTGTGTGGATTAATAATTCACTATGGTACTAGGATCACCTATATTTAGGTAAGAACTCCCAACTCAAAGTGAAGGTCCTTTAATAATTGTACACTTCTCCTATAGGAGGACATTCAAGGTTCTTGAAAAATTACCACATGATCAAGAAGGAATTTTTTTAGGAAGGTCTTAAACCTGATCTCCAAAAGTTATTCTACAACCATTAGCAATACCAAGTCAAGATAGGGAAGAGGTCTAAATACATTTGATCAAAAGTATAAAAAAATTGGAACGGAATAATGTCATCATGGTAATGGAAGATTGACTAACAAAGTCTGTCCATTTATAATCTCTTTATCATCCTTTTAAAGCAAGTACAATAGCTGCAACATTCACGAAAATAGTTTAGAAGCTATATGGAACCCCCAATATTATTGTAAGTAATATAGATCAAATTTTTGCAAGTAAGTTTTGGAAGGGAATATTTTCTTGTTTGGGTACTCGATAGGATCAAACTCCTCTTAACATCCTTAAATCGATGGGAAAATGAAGATTTTGAATAAATGTGTAGAAAGGTATCTTCATTTCCAACTAATAAAGAAACACAGTGGGTCAAGTGGTTTCCCTTGGAAAAATGGTGGTACAACACATCCTTCCATACTTATTCAAAATTGTCACCATTTATGGCTATCAGTTTCCATCCATCATATTATCCTTTAAGGAGATATCTAAGGTTCAAGTAGTGGAGGATCACATAGAGCATCAATGAGAGGCTATTCAACTATTCAAAGACAACTTGGCTATAGCACAAAATAGGATGAAACAATAATCATATCAACATCTTAGTGAAAGTAAATATTAAGTGGGTGATTGGGTACTTTTGAGGATACAACCATATAAACAAATTTCTCTCAAGCAACAAAAGAAGGATAATGAATTAGCACCTAAGTACTATGGTCCCTAATAAGGTATTACAAAAGATTGGAATTGTGGCTTGAAAATTGGAGTTGCGTCCATATTCACGTGTACATTAAGTATTCCATGTTTCTTACCCAAGAAAGGTAATTGGAAACAACATTTTATTTTAGACTATTTTACCAGAGAAAGATGAAGAAGGGAAAATCATACTATAACTTGAAGCAATTCTTGAAACATGGATAAAACAATTGTAAAATCAGGTAATTACTAAGTACATCATCAAGTGAAAGAACTTGCCAATAGAATATGTGACATCGTAAGAGGAGTTCTTCACGTACAAACATGCACAATAATCAAGTGTTGAGGACACTAATTGTTTGATGGGGAGGGGCATGTAAAGTGGTATCTCTCTAACATTTTTATTTCTAGTAAAGGACAATGATGTGCTACATCAGACTATGTTGTGATGCATCAGAGGTGGTGCTAAATACCATTGTACAATGGCAGTGATGGTGGATATGGTTGTAAACCTTGTTAAGATAACATTCAATTTCATGATCATTACATTAAATTTAAATAAATGTTGGTTTTGTTTTGTTTATAATCTCTATATTTCCATTGAGGGAGCATAATGCTAGTTGCATTATGTTTTTTTGGTAGTGATCATTTAGATTGCCAGTGAATAAATGTATGAGATTACAAATGTTGAATTCAACTTTGTTTATAAACAATATTTCATTGTATTTAATGTAAATTGATGGAGGATATATGAGCATATATATGCATGACTATATGATTATTGGTTAATGAGATGAGTTTGCGCGTGAATGTTATACATGGTAATTTTATTAAGGCAATTATTGCAACATATTGATAAGGGAATATGCCTTTTAATACATCTACTTCATGTTAACTATCAAATTACATCATTTTACATTTCCGTGCCAGCAATAAATTTTCATGTTGTATTATATACTTCACATGGAATAGTTCAAATTATGATTTTGCATAGATTGTATTACAGAGACTATAATGAAATCTTGTAGATTGTATTAGACAGACTGTATTGAAAATATTGTAGATTGTATTACGGAGACTGTATTGAAAATATTGTAGATTGTATTGCAGGCCTTGTTGAAGACGCATTCTCTTGTTTTTATTATTATAGTGTTTTTCAGTGACAAAGAAAACTATCCAAAATGGTTGAGGAAGATCAAGCATACACCAATGATATGTGGGATGGAATTCATGAAGGAGAGAATGACATTGAATCTATAGATACTACAACATACAAACAACTTGCAACATGGAAGAACAAAGACAAGAAAGCCTGTGTATTGATTGGTGCTATAGCAAGTAAAGAGATGAGTCATAATATCATATCTATCATAGATTATTATGGTGATTTGAAAAAATTAAAGGATGTGTATTACTCATACTCATAATTGGAGCTCATGTAATTATTGTTGAAAATATTTATCCTGGAGTTGAAGGATAATGACCCCATGGATTTAGCATAATAAATTAGATTCATTATGCATGAAATTGATGACTATTGTGTGAAGGTAGACATTTACTCCATAATATTCATCAAGTTACTCTACCCTGCATATTCCCACTATCTTGAGTCACTTCAAGCTAGTGTCCAATTGAAGACCCTAAAATTTAACACTTTGATGGAGAAAATTGCAAAACAAGAGAAATATTTTGGAAAGAAAATAATTCATCCCACTGAAGAGATTGTCTTTCTTTCTTAGAAAGGGAGCAATCAATCACATGATTATTCTAGAGGCGATGGTAGTAAGAGAGGACATGCAATAAATGATTTTAGAGGTAGGGGGTAGACATAACAATGGTGGGAGATTTGATATTCAATATGTTTGTTGTGGCAAGAAGGGACATATAGAATTCCATGGGAGAAGATAGTAGAGAAGAAGTAGAAAGAAAAAAATATAAAGACCTTGAATAAGAAAAATCTCATGAATCTACTCATTTCATTATTGCACATTGAAATATTGGTGTAAATAAATTTATATTTAAATGCTTCATTTGCTTATTAGAGATATACTTGGCTTATTAACATTGGTTCAAACTACCATGTGACTTTAAGAAAAGACTTCTTTGAAGAATTAAATGAAAATGTAGATGGTATAGTATATTTTGTAGATAAATATAGCCTTAAACCTAAGGAAATTCACACCTTGAAGTTCAAATTTCTCGGAGTCATATGCTCCCTATTGAATAATGTTGCCTCTTGTGGACATCTTATGCCAAGTCCATTCCATTCACATGGTTGGTGGAAAATTTGAGATAAGGAGATATTGTAAAAATTAGGTCATCATGATAGGATGGGAAGATTTGAGATTTTTAAAGTTGAAAGGGACATTTGAAATGACACAAAATTTTGCACATCTCTCTCACCATGATGAAGCTACATTATCATCAAGTCTTTTGTGGCATGCTAGATATGGGGATATCAATTATGATAGTATTAATTTGATGAATAATAATGGTGTTTCTAGTTTTCCCACAATTCCAAGGAATTCAAATCAATGTGATGAATGTATCCTTGGAAAACATCACAAGCAACATTTTCATGATTCCAACTTTAGAGCATGTAGAGACATAGAGTTGATACTGTCATGTACCTGGTAGCCTCTTTAATCTGTTGAGACCATGGAGTACTCAATCCTACATACAAATTCTATCCTTGATGCCAAATTCGAAATTGGTTTCCAATGGCTTGTTATAATACAAAATTTTAACAATTGAAGTCATATATATTATAGCAATATTTTAAACTAAAATTTCACATTCTAGTTACGTAAATACCACTATGAATGCACTCATATCAAACTTGGTAAATCCATAAAAAAAAACATTTCCGTAATAGTGAATTAATAAAACACATAACATAAATTTAATCCATGGTCTTCATACGCATTTGGAATTTTTCTTTTAAGTGTCCTCCAACCAGCTGCAATTGAAGGATGTTCCTCCCACCATAGACATGTCATGTACATTCCTTGAATAACGTCAAAAGTGGACCTTGTCAAGCACATAGGGGTTAAAAAATTGAATTAATTAAATTACCTAGGTAATTTTGATTATTTCATACTAAGGAGGCATGTACTAAGTTTATTTCTAGATTTTGGATTATTTATGTGTAAATATTTAATTAGTATGCAAAATAATGACATGTGGCAATGATTTTCCATGTTAGGAGGGTGCTTTAGGAAATCCAACTTGCCTAGGATTACAAATAGCAACTATCCAAAAAAACTAGCAAAATCAATCTGTCAGAAAAAAATGGAAACTGACAAAAGAAGGAAAAGCGGGAAATTTCAAAAGCAGAAAGTGCAAGAAAAGCAATCAATGCAAAAGCAGGAAACTTTGGTCAAGGGAGGGCACAATTTCCATTTTGATGAAAGGATGCCAGTATAGAAACATCTTCAGCCATAAGAAGGCAAATTTTACTCAAAGGGGGGCGTAGTTTCCACTTTTGTTGAGTGATGCAAGTAGGGAAACATCATCTTATGACTGAACTTACTAAATCCCTCAAGAGGTGTTCACTCTTGGCCTAGGGTTAGGGTTTGCAAGTGGGTAATTTGATCAACAGGTGGCTGACTTGACCAACAAGTCACTTAAATTTTTTGTATAGATGATTCCAACTCCATTTCATAGTTTTTCTATAATTAATTTTTTGGTATGAGTGAAGCTAAGCTTCTAGTCTGAGTGATGTGCCTCAGTCACCTTGGGTGATGTGGCCCAAGCCTCCATTCTCTTCTCTTATCTTCCATTATTTAGTGAATATCATAGAGATCCAAGGATCAACCATTGAAGACCAATTTTGAGCTCTAATAAAATCCATCATTCCATGGAAGTCGAGATCCAGTTAAGGAAACTTCACTTATGCTCTCAGATTGGTGTCAGGTGTTAGTTCCAAGCCTCCATTTTTCAGTCTTAGGCACCATTGAGGGATATCAGCTCCTAAAATATTCTCTTGATCTTATCATATCCATATTCATGTTCTGGTATATTTTTTCTAGTAATATTTATTTCCAAGAAATCCATACTGCTAAAATTTCATGAGAGAAGTCTTCCAATGCCCATTTAATGGGCCTTTTGTAAGTTCTAGGCTTTAAATGTGATGTAATGTCCATGATAAGCGTAAATGAGTTAGATGATGCATAATAAATTCCATATAAACCATTGATAATCTTTATTTTCAGGTCTGATAAATCAAGTCATCAAAATTTATTGTTGTTTTCTTACCCTTGCTCATTGACTAGTCAATTTTGACTAGTTTTACAGTTTTTGATGCTATGTATGATCTGTAAAATCAATTTGCATTCTGTAAGTTTCTATAGGTTATTAAATCACCCCAAAACCTGAACTAACTTACATATTAAGAATTAATTGATTTTGTACAACATTTGAGTGGCCTCCTCTGCGCAAGATTTCCCCGTGCCAAAATATAATCAAGTGAAGAGGATTAAAGAGGCCAAAGAATATTTGAAAAATTTAAAAAGATCTATTGGAGAAGCACTAGTACTAATCATCCCTTATTATTCTAATCATTTCCTCATGTTTTCTTTTGCATCTACACATACTATTGTAGTTGTACTCTTACAGAAGAATCAAGATGGCCATGAGTAGCCCATATCCTTTTTCAGCAAAGCTCTCAAAGATGCTGAATTATAATATAATTTGATGGAGAAACAGGCCTCCGCTATGGTAAAATAATTGAAATAATTTAGATGTTATGTTTTACATTCTCAGATAATTGCATATGTTACCCACAATACAGTGAAATATATTGTGTCAAACTGACAGTGACGATAGGAGAGGGAAGTGGATTTCCAAAATACAAGAATGTGATTTAGAAATCAAGCCTGAAAAATTGGTGAAATGAAAAGGACTAGCTAAGCTCTTGGCTGAGTCAAACTATCAAGCATTAGACCTAAATTTGATTACATAATTGACAGAAGAAGAGAAATTGAAAAGTATACATGATGCTCAAAATAGTACCATGAAGGTAAATCCAAAATTTGAAGATTTTGAATGCTACAAAGATATTGTCTGCTATTTGGTAAACTTTGAATGTCCAGAGCATTTTTATAAAGAAAAATCTAGGTCCCTCAAGCTACAGGTAGTGAAATATTGTATTTTAGATTAATATATTTATTGGAAGGATCCTCAAGGCATGTAACTAAATTTTGTAGTAAAAGATGAAACCAAGGAATAATCACAGAGCTACACAAAGGAATTGTGGAGGCCACCATCCATGGAGAGCCACAACTTATAAAAAATTTAGGGTAGGATATTATTGGATGAGATTGTTTGCAAACACAAATAACATTCTCAGATCATGTATTGAATGTCAATTGTTTGTAGGGAAGCAGAAGTTGAGACCCTTTCCTTTGAATCCCATCATAACATCAACACCTTTCCAATAGTGGGGTTTGGATTTCATTGGATAAGTAAATACAAACTCCAATGGCTAGGACAAGTGGATTCTAATTGCCACTGATTATTTTACTAAGTGGGTTCAGGAAATTCCTACTAGGTTATAAATGAAAATGAGATTATGATATTTTTGGAGGAGAACATCTTATCAAGGTTTGGGTGTCCTAGAAATATTACAAAAAACAATGCACCAACGTTTAAATATGTCAAAATGGTGGAATTATGTCAAAAGTAAAATATTGAACTTGGTCGTTCTACAACATATTACCCACATGGTAATGGACTAGCTGAATCATCAAACAAAAGTATACTTGGGATAATAAAAAATATGTTTTCAGAAAATAATAAAAGTTGGGATGTGAATCTCAGGTATGCTTTGTGGACATACATGATCAATGTTAAGAGATCAATTGGAACTTCTCCATTTTTCTTTGGTATATGGAAAAGAATAAATCTTACCTATACAGTTGGGACAACCAGTACTGAAGCTCCTTCAACATGAGACTGGAGAAAAAAATGACATGGTGAGAAGGGTGTACAAGATAATTGAACTGCAACAAGAGAGAGAAAAAGTAGACATAAAGTTGTGGGAGCATCAAAGAGGATAAAGAGTACTTTTTACAAAATAGCTTTAAAAAGAGACTTTCAGCTAAGGGATTTAGTCTTGTAATGGGATGCAAGGAAAGTAGACAAGGGAAATCATGGAAAATTTAACAATATGTGGATAGGCCCATATATCTGATTTCAGTTGTAGAAGGAAACAACACATTAATTCTTGCTAAGATGAAAGGTGAGAAAATGGAAGTTGTTTTCAATGGCCAATTTTTGGAACGCTTCTTACTGTACTGAAGCCAAGGTCCAAAATTCTAGTACATAGTCAAATAGTAGAAATTTCAATTCCTTGCTTTACTTTTTTTTTTAATTTTACAGTACTTAAAGTTATAGTTTTCCATAATTAACTACTTGTAAATATTTTTGAGAAAATAAACAATTTGCAATTTTTCAAAGTCTCATGGTATATGACTCCATAAGCCCAATGGATAAGGAACGGGTCTACAATTCTCAACACCTTTTGAAATAATTTGTTGTCCCCTTGGATCTAATGTTAGTATAGAGGATTTATATGACTTACAGGCCATAAAAAGTCATTGTAAGATGCAGGGACCAACCCAGAGGAGCTAAACAGATGAAGGGTATAGCAATAATGTCACAAGGTGTGACCAAGAAGGTGAATCCCAGAACTATCTTTGACACAGTGGAATGCCATAGATCTTACATAGATCAACAGTTAAGGAGAATAGTGTGTCAAAAAAGTACACAAGAGATACGAGAGATGGATAGATTATCTAAAAAGTGAACCTCTAATTCTATGGTGGAGATTATAAGAATACTTACGAAAAGGTGGAGCAGTTAGTAGGATCTAGGAACGGGCAGGTCACAAAAAGGGAGATCATATTTGACGGCTACAATTCATCATGTGCCCATAAGATGAAAGGAACAAATATGGGCCTGAGGGTGCATTGTGACATAAACCACTCGAGATGCATGGCCAAATATTACTCGGCACACCTCCTTGAGACCTTTTTGGAAACCGCAAAGGTGAGTGAGCATTATCACCCAGGGAAATTGGGGTGGTTTTCGCTTAGGAAAATAAAGTGCTCTCGGTCATCAATGTCCACGTAAGCCCATCCCCACCACATCTAGTTGTTAGGTGGTCCCCTATTGTCAGTACCCATATCATCCTCCCTCATCAAATAAAATCCCACCATTTATAAAATTTTGAATTTCCGAACTATTTAAAAGGAAGCAAGTTGTGAGTTACCAATTCATCGTCACCGCTCTATAGAGATCCAACCAATTAGTCATAATGCACACGTGTTCCTAGCTTATTTGGTCCCAAATATAAAATCAAGTTGGCCTCCATGTCAAACATTTTGGGTAATTTTTCCAAGCACCTTTCATTTTACTAGTTTTACTACTATAAAACCTAAAGTTTACCCTAATCCGGTCAATTAAGCAAATTTCCCACATAACTAGTATTTTTGACCAGTAAAAAAAAGTTTGAGCCAACCAAAAAACTAAGACCTAAATCTATGGGGAATGAAATCATATATGATCATCAAGATGATATCCATCATGTTGATATAATGCATTTTGACCTAAACTCAACCGTCAATGAAGCTCATATTCTAGCATTTGAAGGCCAAGACCCTTGCAAATTATGGGATTCAAGTCTAGCACAGTCTGTATGTCGTCAAGTGATATATTTCCCTGATTTTACTAGTTGGTGTTTATCATTTTTCTCCCCAAGCAAGAAGGTAATCATGTCCTTTGATAATTTATGGGTGGTGTGCCATATTGAAACTGACAGTACAAGGAAGATGTTTTGTATTCCATATTAGGAGGGACTCTATATTTTAGAAGAGAACAGGATGGCACTCACATATCAAACCCTAATCCCTGTAGATAAAAACCTAGTCTTATCCCAGCACATATATCCTAGAATGATAACCCAGCAGTCAAATCCTCCTTTCAACTGTGAATTTCATAAAAGCTTCCAAAAACGTTGTATCACTTATGCGTACTTTGTTAGGTTATAAGGATGATGATGAATTTGATGAAACATTTCTAGGTTCTAACATACCTAAATCCAACATCCAAGGAATTCCCTAAATGGGATAATTGTGATTTCTTGGCCCAAGCCATGAATGAGCAGTTGACAAATTTCTCATCTTTAGAAGTCTTCAGATACCCATCATGTCTCTTTTTCATGTTCATGTTTCAGAACTACAAGTACTTCAAAGCTTTAGGCCTGGAGATGGCAAATGAGCATGGAGATGAACTCCCAGTCTATGAATGGAACCCTTTTTTTTAAGATATGCAAATAATTATATCTACACATATTTTACAGATAAAGTGATGAGGGTAGCATATAGAATAATTCATGGAATTGGTCTTCCCATAATGCCAAAGGAAGGTAGAGAATCATTGCAATTCAGTCTAGATACAAGACTGGGTGACTGGTTCATGTTCAAAGACTACACAATGATAATAATATATGGTTTTGAAGGAGAACCCTACAAGTTGCATGTTTTCCTCACAATAAAATCCCTATCTATGGAATATATCAAGAAGAAATGATTGTCTGATGAATTGCATTTCAGAAATTTCAGGAAACACGAAACATTTCATCTACCCAAAGTTGTTGGGACTTTTCAAGTAAATTCTTCGAGTGCCCTAAAATACATGGAATCCATCCTAGAACATCTAAATCTAGAAAGGGAAGAATCAAGGCCTCAAGACCCGCATTAGGTCGTTTGAAAGCAGAGGTTGGAAAACAAGAACTCAGCATATGACTGCCCACCCAAAATAGCATGAGAGAGCGTAGCCAACAAATAAATTTAGGAAGAAGAAGAAGAGGCCATTAATATCTTAGTAGGACAGATAGGAATAGAACATATATCAGTTCAAAAGTGAGGGGAAGAATAATTGACCACATTCATGGACATTGATCAAGGTGAGAAAGTTCCTTAGACCAAGAAGGCCAAAATAGAGACACGGGAAACATCTCGGTCCTTACTGGAAAGGAACCGAAGGTAGAGGTGCCCAAAGAGATCATTGAGTCAAATAAGCAGTCAATAACTCTTGGAAATTTACCAACCAGTTACATTCCATATCCTTCATTAGAGTTCACAATACCCCAAAAGGAAAAGGCACTAACTCAAACAAGTCCCATCATAATTAAAACTAATATGTAGTGCCAGTCAGTATATAAAGATATCAGAAAAGAAAGTATCTAGACCATCAATGAGGATATAAAACAAGAGATTCCTCCCTAGAAAATATTGTAGTCAGTAGCTGACCATGTAGCTAACAGCTTAACATATGCATTGGTTGATCCAAAGGTATGTTATATTTTTATCATTCAATCTAGCATTATGATCTTAGGATCTTTAACTGAGAGAATAACATGCACAGCAATAAAACACAAGAGACAATAGACACAAAGAATTTTCCTCGGGGAAACCATAAAGGAGAAAACCCCAAAACTTCCTTAGAGATAGAATCAGCACCAAAAGTAAAACCCAAAAACATAAAGATGATCTCCCGACAGCAGTAGTTCTCTCTCTGATCCCATCAACTTCTCTCTCACTCATGCACCCCAATGAGTGAGTGTGTGTGTGATAAATAGAGAGGCTCACTCTCTATTTATATTCTTTCATTCACTTGAAACCCACTCCAACATGTCGGCCTCACTTAACAATTACTTACTAGAGCTGACATCTCTAGGAGTGTCTAATAACCCTAGTGCCCCACAACTTGTGGGGAATTTGACTCCTCCGACCAACAAGGAGGGTTATCCTTAACACAATGGTGGGGACTATTTCCCCGACTTACAATGACTCACCTAGGGTCGACTTCTCTAGGATAGTCTAATAACCCTAGGGCCCCACAACTACGGGGACTTTAACCCTTGGACGGTTACCCACAATGACTTGACATGACTTTTTTACATTATAGAACCTCCTGATAGGAACATCGAGGCATGACGTGACTCAAATACATTACAGACACATCTCGAAATAAACATCAAGGTACAATACATAAGATATATGGATGAATACATTCTGAAGTTACAAATACATCAACACTCCCTCTTAACTAGGAAGGTATTCTCTCGACACAGTTTATCAGCACAAGTCTTCTTCTCTGTATCGTCTGGATCATCATCGAGTCCACGTCATCTTCAAGTCATCTTCATCTTCAATTCATCTTCATCTGGATTTGGATCATCACTTGATCTGGATCATCATCACTCAATCTGGATCATCATCACTGGATCTAGATCATCACTCGATCTGGATCATCATCACTCGATCTGGATCATCATCACTAGATCTAGATCATCACTTGATCTAAATCATCATCACTCGATTTGGATCATCACTTGATCTGGATCATCATCACTGGATCTGGATCATCATCACTCAATCTGGATCATCATCACGGGTGCTATCTCATGATTCTTCTTGTCACAGGAAGTTCTACAGAGCCAACCCTTTTTCATGCTAGTTATAGGCCTAGCCTCCATGTAGGTCTTCTTTAGTGCTTATATCTGACACCAAGTCAGAATGGCCCGTCCAACACTTACATCTGACCATGAGAGGAACACATCCAACACCATGTCAAAAAGGCATGCCCAACACTCACATCTAATCATGTAGGAACCAATCCTATAATCACATCAGAAAGGCCCAACACTCACATACGATCATGCAGGAACACATTCCACAACCCTATCGAAAAGGTTCAGCACTTATATCTAGCCATGCGGGAACACATTCTGCAACCATGCTAAAAAGGCTCTACACTTACATCCAACCATGTGGGAACACATCCTACAACCATGCTGGAAGGGCTCTTCACTTACATCCAACCATGCAGGAACACATCCTGCAACCATGCTGGAAGGGCTCTACACTTACATCCAACCATGTGGGAACACATCCTACGACCATGCTGGAAGGGATCTGCACTTACATCCAACCATGCAGGAACGCATCTTGCAACCATGCTAGAAAGGCTCTGCACTTACATCCAACCATGCAGGAACACATCCTACAACCATGCTGGAAGGGCTCTGCACTTACATCCAACCATGTGGAAACACATCCTACAACCATGTTGGAAAGGCTCTCAACCCTAGGTTGAGGGTTCCTAATAACTGACCAGGTGCCTCCATTCTCCAAGAGAATGGAATCAACCCTTATATCTGACCAAGTGGGAACACATCCCTCAATCACATCAGAATGGACATGCACTCATATATGATCATGTGCGAACACATCCCACAGTCATATCAGAATGGCCCTCAGTCCTAGACCAAGTATTCCTAGTAACTGACCAGGCACCTCCATTCAAAGAATGGCAATAGCCCTTCTATTTGATCATGTAGGAACCAATCCTACAGTCATATCAAAATGGCTCAGCACTCATATCTGACATGGAAGGAACCAATCCTCTCACCATGACAGAATGGCTCATCCCTTACATCTGACCATGGAAGGAACCAATCCTCTCACCATCTCAGAATGGCTCATGGACTCATCACTTCCCCTTGGAAGGAACCTTGATCTGGAGAACACCAAGCTTCTCCCTAAAGTACTCAAAATTCACTCTGGCTAATGGTTTCGTCAACACATCATCTATATGTTCGTCCATCACAACATACTAGAGCTTCACTGCTCCTCTCTACACCATATCCCTGATATAGTGATACTTGATCTCGATATGCTTCGACTTGTCATGGAACACCGATTTCTCTGACAACTTCACATAACTTTGGTTGTCACAATATATACAAGTAGCATCTAACTGGAGATCAAATAAATTAGACAGTAGCTTCCTCAACCATACTGCCTCACAACTAGTTGAACAAGCTGTGACATACTCTGCTTCAGTTGTACTCAGTGCCACATAGGATTGCTTCCTGCTAAACTAAGAGATCACACCTGATCCCATACTGAAGCAACACTCTAAAGTGTTCTTCCTATCGATGGCACTGCCTGCCCAATCTGAATCAACATAACCCTCCAGATTAATCTTTTGATTCACCTCATACTTGAGCACATAATCAACTGTACCCTTCAGGTACCTCAAAATATGCTTTGTGGCAATCAAGTTAACATGTCTCAATGTGTTCACAACAAAGCAAATATATGGTCTCATATCTGTCAGGTACATCAAGAAACAAATCATCTGACGATACATTGTGGCATCAACTGTCTCTGATGAAGCATCACTCAATAGCTTCATGTTCGATGCCATAGGTGTGGTCATGGCCTTGCAGTCCATCATCTTGAACCTCTTCAGGATCTCTACTGCATACTTCACTTGTTTGAGGAATATTCCATCTGCATTCTGCCACACTTCCAAGCCTAGAAAATAGTGCATCGACACATAACAGGAGCATTACTGTTCTTCCACCTTCAACCTTGAAGCAAAGGTTGGAATCCTCTTTACTCTCAGTAAGGCCTAGATTCATCAGTAATCTATCCATCCTGTTGTACTATGTCGAACCTCAAGATATTATGTAGTCACTCCCTCTGAAGCGGAGCATCATACTCCCTCTGTCTTCCGTACTCTATGCACTGAAATATTCTGTACCGGAGTGACAAGTAGCTTCCTATGCTACTAATATTTTATGTATCCATATAGTGTATAGAATTTCATCTTCAACCTTGTAGCAAAGGTTAAGATCTTCATCAAGCTCATCATTTATGTGTTTCAACTCCCACTGGATGCAAATGTCTCTTTGTAGTCTATGTCTTCTTTTCATGAGAAGCCTTGTGCTACGAGTCTTTCCTTGTATCCCACAATGTTTCTATCTACTGCATGATGGAACTACGAACTTCCCTTCATGTATCGACATTGCATCCTAGACATCATTCTTCTTGAACTAGTCTTCCCTTTCTTCTTGGTTACTTCTTCATGGCTGGAAGGTTCTACATCAATTATGCCACTGCATTCTTCATATTATTCTTCATCTTTGAACTGTCGTCACTTGTTCTTCGGAACAAGTCTCATTCTTCTTTGCTTGTAGGTGATTATGTATGTGATCTTTCCTACAAGTCAAATGCATTTGCATGGTTAGAAACATTTCATAAGGAATATTCATAATGGAAAATTCTTATGCATAAATATATGATCATGCAACTATTTTAGCCAATACAACATTCATCCATATCTCACGAAAACTTTCTAGATTACTTCCATCTGTACCAAGACAACATTGACATTGTGCACTAATCCAATATGTCAGCAAACAGGTTTCATTCTAGATAAGTAGCAATGGAGAGTTGTATAGCACCATGAGCTACTTACCCATCACATGCATATTAGTATTATATTATCATTAATGCAAATATTCTATCATGCATAATATATCAACTAAATATAAACAAATGCATAACAAAACAATATCATGAAATGACAATTGAATACTTATCTTTATTTGTTTCGTGGGTAGACTCCTTCTTGAGCCTTCAGCTTCATCGTCTTCTTCATTCATAATAGCATCGTTTCTTATCCAAATGATAAGATGGATAAGAGGTTCTTCAAGAGTTGAGTTCATCATATTCCTCATTGCTTGAGGGATCTTCTTTGGATGGTGAGAGCTTGATCTTCCCATCTTCTTTTCTCTTACTATGAGTTGACCATATTCTTGTGTGTGCTCTTCCTGGAATATTTTTGAAAGTAATCACTTCCTTCTGGCGAACATTCCTTGAATGAATGAATCCCATGATCCTAGGAGTCCATTCAAGGTGGCTATCACCACTTCTACATTCTCCACTTCTTCTTCTATTGCTACAAGTTGTTCATTGATTTGAGAGACCCTTATAAATTATGACTGTATGGTCTCTGCATTTTGGATCTTCACATTCTTAAAATATTTTCTCAAAGTCATATTCTGATTTATGTTCTTCCCTTCAAATATCTTGGTCAAGGAATCAAACATCTCTTTAGGTGTCTTTAGGGAAGACACTTGTGGTACAAGTTGATCTGTGATTGAATCAACAATGATCTTCTTGGCCTTGACCAAGTTCTTCTTGTGTAAGCCTTTTAGCCTCATCTCCCTCTGGAACTGGAACTTCTCTACTTATGTAGGTGTCCAATTCATTTCTTCAGAGAGATCATATACTTCTAGGCTTGGAAGTTTTCAACTTCACCAAGCTTGTCATCAAGCTGATGTGACAGATCACTTTGAAATGAGAACCTCAAATGAAAATAGCAACAGAATAAATCTTAACGATTTGAGGTGTCTATCCTAGTTCTAGAGCTTGCTGATCTAGGGTTTGTCAGAGAAACCGTAATTTTCAAAATATAGAATCTTTCATATCTTATTGGATAGAAATATAGATATATTCAAGGTGAGTTGTCCAATGTACTCCTTTTCTGAAAACAGTGGAGGGAAGCTCCCAGAACAGGAAGCCCTAGCTTTCCAATCTCTTATGCAGAAATGCATGTTACTATTTTTGCAGTATCTCCAAAATTACTACTTCTATGTGTCTGAAATTTCTCACTGAGGTATCCTCACATGTCCTTGTTCCAACACCATAGGTTTCATCAGGATTGGGTACACCAATTGGGACTTATGATCATTTTCCCAAGGTGACCTGTTAAAGGACTGTTCAAAACAGCGAAGTTGTACACACTTCCACGTGTCACTGTTTTATCTTCTGGGTATGAACTTAGGATCACATAAATTAAAGTCCATGCCCTTTCTGGAACATCTTCATAAATCTCATTTGGACCTTTGTATCCCAATATATATTGTTAGAATAATCAACCCATAGTTAGCTACCTTAGACATTAATTAATCCAATTTTTGTCTTATTTGCCTAGTTTCCATATTCCACCTTATGCAAGTTGTCCTCCACACGTCCATAGTGGTAAAAATTGATAAATTTGAGTCATGGAGTGCTTGGGAAACCTCTTGGAATCAAATCTGCTTTATTCCTGGCCTCCCTAGCGCATGTCTGTTGTTTCTGCTTTATTGCCTGCTTTTTCTGAGTTTTAAGGCAATTGGGAAAGTTTGACTAGGTGAAGTTAACTTGTTTTTTGTCCTCAACATCCTCCACTCTTTTATCCTATGAAAAGCATGTATGAGTTTTCCTTCCACCACCTATTAGCTTGCCTAATTTATTTTTCCAATTCATGAGCTCCTAGACAGTTTTCGAAACTGCTTTATGCACCTGTGGGGGATTTGCTTAGATTTAGTAAGCCTGCTTTTGACTCAATTCGAGGGAATATTCATGCATTTGAATCTCTCATGTAATTATTTATTGTGGTAGCCTATGAATTCACAGGGTTGGCTATTGTACACTTATTCAATACAGATTAGTGTTCTGCTCCATTATTCAGTCACCTTTGTGAGTAATTTGCATGTGTAATTGGCAATTGTTGTGAGTGTAATTGTTCTAACAAATGGGTTCAATTTCCACATGGTATCAGAGCCTTTGTAGATCAATTTATCTCCTTCTAATTTTTTTTGTAGGTTTGACATCATTGACTGGGAGCATTCTGCTGACTGACGGGACAATTTCTGAGCTATGGATCAATCTCAGAAGATCATCTTGACTCCATTTAACTTCTTTTAATGGAAAGCAGAGATGGAGATACTGTTGAGAGTGAAACGCCTCTACAGAGTGACTATGGCAATAGAAGAAGAGCCCAATGTAGCTGCAGAGAAGATTAAATGGCACAACAGGAGGGATGAGGCCTATGGTCTCCTGTGTCTGAGTATATCCAGAGACCTCATTTTCCATCTTAATGGATTGACATCACCTAATGAAGTATGGGAGAATCTTGTTGATATTTTTGGAAATACAGATGAGATGAGGGGACATCAAATTGAAAATGAATTGATCTCCCTGAGTCCCAATAGCTTTGAATACCTGCAACTCTATTTTTCCAAGTTCAAATCACTTGTTTTGCAGCTAAAACAATGTGGGATCGAAAAGAAGGATGATCAGCTGGTCTTGTCCATACTCTCGAAGCTTGGCCCTGACTATTCAGTGTTTGTTTCAACCTTCTATGCCACAAAGTTGATAGCTTGAGCCTGTAAAATGCCTAGCCTTGCATATTTCATGGAATCTCTCACACAAGAACAAGATAAACTGGTGATGATGGGCACCATCAAGCCATCCAAAGACCAAAATCTGGTTGCTGGAGATTCGAGGGTGGATTCAAAAATAAAGAATAAAGCTAAAAATCCACCTAAGCAAAAGGGAGACAAGAACAAGTCTCCAGAGGAGCCTCAAGGTTCCAAGAAGAACCCCCAGAAGAAGAAGAACAAAGGAGAAATGAGCAAGTGCGCATACTGCAGCAAGCGCAATCATTCTGAAAGCTCCTACATGAAGAAGCAAATAGACATGCTGACCCAACTCTTGGAGAAGAATGGCATCTCCCTTCCAGACAGCTCAAAGAAGAGGGAAGGAGGATCAAATTTAGAAGACAGAGAGAGAGTTCATGCATTGGTTGCTGGCATATCAAGATCACCTAGTTTCATCATTGATTTTGGAGCTTCAAGACATATGGTTTCGACCAAGGAGGCATTCACCTCACTTGACATGTCGAAAGGTCCACCAATAGTACTGGGAGATGACTCTCTCACTGAAATTTTGGGCAAAGGGAGGATTGATCTTGACCATGGTAAGTTCAGTAATTTATTGTATGTTCCAGGTCTTGCCTCTAACCTATTATCAGTGTATCAAATGACCCACACAGGGTCTCCAAAGAAGGTCATATTCTCCCCTGATGAAGTTGATATCACAGAGATCTCAAGTGGTAAATTCATTGCAAAAGGAGTTGCAAATCACACTTCGAAGGTATACATGTTCTCACACTTCCTACCCTACTCAAACCCCTCTGCTCTTTTGATTCATGCTAATGAGGCAAGCAAGCCTTGGCATGAAATATTTGGCCACCTAAATTACAAGTATCTTTCTGATCTTAGTGAAAAAGAAATGGTCATAGGGTTACCAAAGATTAAGTTTTCCAAAGGAGTCTATCAAGGTTGCATCCTAGGGAAACACCCAGAGCATAAATTTGAGAGAGCTAGTCATGAGAGAAGCTCTGCACCTCTTGAGTTGATCCACAGTGATGTTGCTGTCCCATTTCCTCATATGTCAATGAGTCAGGACAAATATGCATTGACATTTATAGATGACTTTTCCAGGTATTGCTGGGTTTACTTCCTGAAACACAAGTCTGAAGTTTTTGGCCTCTTCAAAGTATTTAAGGCTTTGGTTGAAAACCAGTCTAGGAGGAAACTCAAGGTCCTCAGATCTGACAATGGTGGTGAGTATGTCAAGTCTGAGTTTATTCAATAATGTGCATATGCAGGTATTCATATGCAGCATTCTATCCCTTACACACCATAGAAAAATGGTGTTGCTAAGAGGAAGAACAGATCACTGAAAGAGATGGCAACCTGCATGATGGAGGCTAAGACTTTGCCACCAAAGTACTAGGCCGAAGCTATAAAATGTGCAGCCTATATCCAGAATAGGGTGCCTTATAAACATCTTGAAGGTATGACTCCTTTTGAAGCATGGGGTGGGCACAATCCAGTTGTGACCCATTTCAGGATTTTTGGCTCAAGGGCTTGGGCTAGAATTCCAACAGAAAAGAGGAAGGCTTTGCAGCCCCAAAGCTAAGAGTGTCTATTTGTTGGGTACTCTGAAGATTCAAAAGGGTACAAGCTGATAAATTTTAACACAAACAAATCCTTCATTGAAAGGTGTGTTCAGTTTCAAGAAGAGCCCCTAGCAGCAGTGGAAGTTGGAGAATCCTCTTCACCACCAGAACCTCTGAATGTAAGTGAAGAGATAGTTGAACATGCTGATTCTGATACATCTGATAATGATGATTTGATTGTAGATCCTAACAATCCTACAAGACCAAAATGGGCAGCCAAGACCATTCATGCAGCTGGAGAACTAGTTGGAAATCCTAATGATCCTAGGAGGACTAGATCTCAGTTTGAGAGTGCTATGTGCATGAAAGATCCTATGTTTGCAGAGAAATTCTATCTGATGGTTGAATCAGACCCATAGACATATGAAGATGCAGTAAATGATCCAAGATGGCAAGCATCCATGAAGGAAGAGTTCAGCTCACTCCAGAAGAGCAACACTTGGGAGCTGGTTGATCTTCCCCCATGGAGGAAGCTAGTTCAGTGTAAGTGGGTGTACAAAACCAAATTTGCTGCTGATGGTTCACCTTTGAAGTACAAGGCCATATTGGTAGCCAAGGGCTACTCATAGTTTCATGGCATAGACTACAATGATACCTTTGCACCAGTGGCAAAGATGGACTCCATCAGGCTAGCCTTAGCCATTGCAGCTTCAAAGCAATGGGAAGTACATCACATGGATGTGAAGTGTGCTTTCCTGAATGGAGATATCACTAAAGAGATATACATTCATCAGCCTCAAGGATTTGCTACTAACCCATCTCTTGTGTGCAGGCTAAAGAAGTCATTGCATGGGCTTAAGCAAGCCCCAAGGGCTTGGTATGCCAAGATTGATAGCTTTCTGCTATCACTGAATTTTGTTCGATGCAAATCAGATCCAAATGTCTATTTGAAGCTGATTCATGGTTCATTAATGATCATTATTTTATATTTTGATGACCTTCTCATTACAGGAAGCTCAAAGGATGAGATTGCCTCCTTGAAAGATGCAATGAACCATGCCTTTTCAATGACAGATTTGGGCTTATTGAGCCAATTCTTGGGGCTCGAGATTGCTCAAACCAAAGAAGGAATCAAAGCACATCAGTCCAAGTATGCCTTGGATTTGCTGAACAAATTCAAAATGAAGGATTGCAAGCCAAGCAAGACTCCTTTCCTTTCAGGAGTGAAGCTTGAAGAAGCTGATTCTTCACCTATGGTAAACAATACACTGTATAGAAAATTGATTGGATGTTTGTTGTATCTTACATATACTAGACCTTATATTTCTTATGTATTAAGTGTGGCTTCAAGATAAATGGATCAGCCTCATGAGATCCATTGGAGAGCAGCCAAAAGGATCCTTAACTTTGTTCAGGGAACAAGGACAAATGGAATCTTCTATAAAGCTAAATCTGATTTTGATTTGATTGGGTTTACTGACAGTGATTGGGCAGGTGACAGCACAGATCGAAATTCAACATTAGGATATGTGTTCATGCTTGCAGAAGGGCCAATTAGCTGGTCAAGCAAAAAACAGAGTGCCATTGCACTCTCATCTACAGAAGCAGAGTACAGAGGAGTTGTAAATGCAGCAACTCAATGTTTATGGTTGCAGGGGTTACTTGGAGAGTGTGGCTTCGAATCAGAATACTCAACTACTATCTACTGTGATAATCAGAGTACCATTTGAATCTACAGAGATCCATTTCAAAAGCAGAGAACCAAACACATTGAGATCCATATGCACTACATCAGACAGCTTGTGCATGATGGCACCGTTCACCTACTCTTCTGTTCATCTTCAGAACAAGTAGCAGATATCTTCACCAAAGTTTTTTGTGAGAATACATTCAGCAATCTCAAATCACTGCTGGGGATTGCTGATCATGCTGGGGATTGCTGATCATGATGTGAAGCATGAGTGATGACAATATTTCCAAATTTTGTTTTACTGTCCATGTTTAAGGGAGGATTTTTCCCACTGGTTTTTTGCCTCTTTCCTTGGTTAAATGGACATGCAGTATGTAAAGGGTGACTAAGCCTTGTTGCTAGGCCCTATAATTTTCTGATATTTTCATCCTAAGTCAGGATTAAGGGGGGGTGTTAGAATAATCAACCCATAGTTAGCTACCTTAGACATTAATTAATCTAATTTTTGTCTTATTTGCCTAGTTTCCATATTCCACCTTATGC
Source organism: Pseudotsuga menziesii (assembly GCA_001517045.1). NCBI lineage: Eukaryota > Viridiplantae > Streptophyta > Pinopsida > Pinales > Pinaceae > Pseudotsuga > Pseudotsuga menziesii. The sequence continues at coordinate 74,539 of LPNX010393240.1, forward strand.
AAGTTGTCCTCCACACATCCATAGTGGTCAAACTTGCTAAATTTGAGTCATGGAGTGCTTGGGAAACCTCTTGGGATCAAATATGTTTTATTCCTGGCCTCCCTAGCGCATGTCTACTTTTTCTGCTTTATTGCCTCCTTTTCTGAGTTTTAAGGCAATTGGGAAAGTTTGACTAGGTGAAGTTAACTTGTTTTTTGTCCTCAAAATCCTCCACTATTTTCTCCTATGAAAAGAATGTATGAGTTGTCCTTCCACCACCTATTATCTTTCCTAATTGATTTTTCCAATTCGTGAGCTCCTAGACAGTTTTGGAAACTGCTTTATGCACCTATGGGGGATTTGCTTAGATTTAGTAAGCCTGCTTTTGACTCAATTCGAATGGCATCTTCATGCATTCAAATATCTCATGTAATTATTTATTGTGGCAGCCTATGACTTCATAGGTTTGGCTATTATACACTTATTCAATACAGATTAGTGTTCTGCTCCATTATTCAGTCTCCTTTGTGAGTAATTTGCATGTGTAATTGGCAATTGTTGTGAGTGTAATTGTTCTAACACCTGGGTTTAATTTCCACATATATCAATTATCCCTAGGTGTCCTATTTAGGGATGAATCCTGAGAGAGTTTGGAACCCTAACTTCGAGAGATCATATCTCCCATAATATAGTGAATATGAGGTTAAATTTTGGATACAATGTACATAAGGATTTTATCTTCGACCTCTAAAATTTTCAACTCCTGAACCTTAGCCAATCCCGAGATATAGCGAACGTACCAAAACGTATCAGGTTTAGTATTTAGAGTTTTTCCATCTCGGGGTCAAACTAGGGTTTGACTTTCCCGGAGTTTCATCCAACCAAAAATCTTGACCCAGGTCTCTAAAATTCGATTTTGATGAGGAGAGAAATCCTATGCTGGGATCACTCAAAAATTCCTCTTCTGTAAGAAACCCTAATTTCCTGTACCGAAAACTGAAAATGCTTGGAATCGAATTCCGCTTCGACAGAAAGATGCGCCTTTCAATGGAGAGTCAGCCTAGCATACTTTTGTTGATGGATTGTGGAGAGAGACCCAAAAAGTAAGAAGCCCTAGATTCTATAGCTACACAATGTCTTCTTCTCAGGTTAGCTCTGATACCATATTAGATTTTTATCATTCAAGCTAGCATTATGATCTTAGGATCTTTAACTGAGAGAATAACATGCACAGCAATAAAACACAAGAGACAAGAGACACAAAGAATTTTCCTCGGGGAAACCATAAAGGAGAAAACCCTGCAACTTCCTTAGAGATAGAATCAGCACCAAAAGTAAAACCTAAAAACATAAATATGATCTCCCGAGAGCAGTACTCTCTCTCTCTGATCCCAACAAGTTCTCTCTCACTCATGCGTCCCAATGAGTGAGTGTGTGTGATAAATAGAGAGGCTCACTCTCTATTTATATTCTTTCATTCACTTGAAACCCACTCCAACATGTCAGCCTCACTTAACAATTACTTACTAGAGCCGACATCTCTAGGAGTGTCTAATAACCCTAGTGCCCCACAACTTGTGGGGACTTTGCCTCCTATGACCAACAAGGAGGGTTATCCTTAACACAATGGTGGGGACTATTGCCCCAACTTACAATGACTCACCTAGGGTTGACTTCTCTAGGATAGTCTAATCACCCTAGGGCCCCACAACTGCAGGGAATTTAACCCTCGACCAATAGGATGGTTACCCACAATGACTTGACATGACTTGTTTACATTATAGAACCTCCCGATAGGAACATCGGAGCATGACATGACTCAAATACATTACATACACATATCGGAATAAACATCAGGGTACAATACATAAGATATATGGATGAATACATTCCAAAGTTACAAATACATCAACAAGGTACGTGTCCCTACCAAACTAAGTGGCTACAGAGCAGAAGAGCATGTGTCCCTACCAAACTAAGTGTCTACAGAGCATAAGAGCATGTGATAAATTGTAGTTAGTTTGGTAGGCTAGATAAAGTTTATCTCTTTAAGTATGCTAGTGATATGATCTATGTAGAAGTATTCAAATCCACTAATACTGAGAGGATATTGGAGAGAATCCCTCAACAAATTTGGAGACCTGTTGAACGCTGAAAAATGGACAACCATGGCAAAACAAGTCACCATAAAGGAGCTAGAATAAAAAATAATTTCTTTGGGATGTAAGCCTAATAATGGATATCAAATAAAATATTTAATAACAACTAAAAAGAATGAAATTCCTAACCTCAAGAAGCAACTGACTATTCCTAACGTGCATCAAGTTCATATGTTTCAATTGTATCGTGTTCCTTTTCTAAAGAATGCAACACATCATCCAGGCAGTGCTCTTTTTGTTTTATCGAACATCTTGTGGGCCCTGTGTAAAACCCAATGACACTTGAAATTTCTTGCTTCACGCTCTGAGGGTTAATTTTTAAACCACAATTGTGATATGTTTACATGCAGCTCATCTATAGTTTTTTTTTTAAACATTCTCTGCCAATATGCAATGAGGTTCCTCATGAAATATTCAACATTATATACTTGATCGTAAGTCCTCCCTTCAATTATTTTAACCTTTGCTAACTGGCATTAATGTATAAATTTGGCCCTGAAGTGTGCAATTGATTCCCAACTATTGGCATCTAGTTCTCTGTATCGGCTCTCCATGTAGACGTTGCCCCAAACTTTTCAACAAACTATTGCAGAAAAAATTGTGGATAACACTGACATTAAAAGTATGATGGCTCGGCACTTTTCCTTTGTTCTTTGTGTAGCAAGAAATGTCCCACATGCAACGAGAAGCATAAATAAAAAAAATCATTTATATTGCCAATTCCTTCAAAATTTTAGCAATGGATGTGGACTATGAAGATCCGTCGAATCATGTTTGGACATGCTTTACACTTCATGAGAGTTTTTCTTAATTGGAGTTGATGTTAAACAATAAATTGGAGAAACTGGTGCAGGAATGATCAAAATCGAATTGCAACAAGCCAACCTTACACTACAAATTCAAGAAATCAAGAAAGGAAAGGAAGTACAAGAAGAAATATGGTGTACTAGATGCAGAATGAGAACATCATAAAGATAACTTCCCAACGCTTATGAATTATGTCGCATCAGGAGCACCAAATTCGGTGAATACACAAGGGATGCCTTGGTGTTGAGTATGTCATACTAGAGGACATTGGTCAGAAGAATGGTTATACTTACATAAAATATTAAGTGCACCATTTAGTCTATACTGTAAGTTTTGTCAGCTGATGGGCCACGATGGGAAATATTGCAGAGCATATCAGCTGGTGCAAGAGAAAGCAGTTGGCATGTACCTAATGAAGAATGATGAACATATGTAGGCTTAACGAGCCTAGGATCAATTTCCTTAGAACCAGTACCCTCATGATCAATATCCACATAATCAATATGATCAACCTTGGTACCCTCAAGCATAATACTCTCAACCCAGGGGGGTGTAATTTTTAGAAGTGATATGTTATAATTGTGGACAACCTGGACATTTTTCTAGGGACTGCACAAATCCTACTACGTACGATGTGTTTGTATTGCAAGGCTTTTGATCATACTGTCAAGGAATTTCCTCAGTTGATTGCGAAATGGTAGGAAAATAATGTGGGAAATCAAAATCCACTTCAAAACCCCAATCCAAACATACAAAAGAAATATGTTGAACCAAGGAACCAAATATTGTTGTCGTGACAAGAGGAGGTGCCGCAACTGGAGATGATCAAGAAGAACTATATGGAAAACTGCGAGTGCAACTAGCAGCACAAAATAAAGTACCATTCGATGTCCACAAAGAAAAAGAAGTATTACTAGAAGCATAAAAAGAATTCGTTGAGAGAAATCAAGCATCGACCTCTATAGCTATATCGTCTGAAGGACCAATCCTAGAGATACCTGAGAGATTTGATCAGTTGTTTCAACAGAAACCAATGGAAAGATTAGTAAATTAAAATACTTCTTTAAAAAAAAATTAACACTAATCCAAGATAAAGATGGTGTAGAAGAATTGACAGCTTTCATAGAAGAACCTTAAGAAGATGTACGAAAAAGAAAATAGGGTTAATCATATCGAGAAAAGATTTGAGACTGGTCAAGAACTAAGAATCACCGCCCAGATAGGATATTATGACATGGACCATATTATGCTACACTTGGGATCCGATGTGAACATTCTTATGAGACAAACTTGGGAGAGTATGGGAAAAATGAGACTAGTATGGTCTCCTATACAGCTCAGATTGGTAAATCAGTCGAAGGTTTTACCTATCGATTGACTAACTCATGTTCCTATCGAGATAGAGGGACTTTGTACTTATGCATACTTTGAGGTGATTGACATTGTTGATGATACGAATCCATATCCTACGCTTTTGGGGATCGATTGGTCCATTGAGCCTCAGTGCTTGTCGGCTCTGGATTTTGTACTTTAGGCTACACCCTCAATATGGTGGGTCGCACATAAACAATCTATCTCATAATGGCCCCAATGTCAAAGATTAATGGAAGTTCAATTTGGAGAAAAGATGTTGTACACTGGCCAGAAGTACACCGAATTGACTAATCCTATCAAGCACATTGAATATTGTCGTGTGACATGAGAGGCATGTCCACGACAAGAATGAGTTCATCATTTTCTACACATATTGGAAATGATACCACATAACTGGTATACATCATTCAAGTTGTGACGATGGATAGTAGAATGGGAATATTTAGTTACCAGCTTTACCCATATGTTTGAATTTGTTGATGATCATCCATAAATTGATGTTGCTCTACAAATAATTAAGATTAAGATATTTGAACATATTCCTGTATCAATGACAAATTTTAATCAAAGTAGTGCAACAGTACATCACTGGATGGAGTGCTATAATGCAACAAGTGAACTAGATGATGATGATCCCCGCGATATAAAAATTCCTGGATCTGAAGGCAGTCATGTGGTGGAAAGATCGAATGTATCGAGAGACAAATTTCTGAATCCGTTAAAAAACAATAAAGTAAATATTGGATCTCCAAAAAATCCAAAATTCTCCAATATTGGAGATTATTGGGAAGATCACGGATTTACTGCATGAATTTCAGGATCTGTTTCCCACAAAATTTTCATATATGAAAGGCATTGTCAGCAATCTTGGATAAATGAAGATCCCATTGAATCCCGATGCAAATCTTGTTAAGAAGCGACCGTACTGACTGAACCCAAGGTATAAATCAAAAGTTAAGACAAAGTAAGATCGAATGTTGGATGTAGGTATCATAGAACATATCAAAGAATCTGAGTGGATCAATCCAACGGTAGTGAAAGGTAAGAATATTGTTGGTGAAGTGTGTATATGTGTCGACCTAAGGAAACTTAATGATGCTTGGGGTCAAGAATTTTATTCATTTACCGATGGGTTCTCTGGCTACCATCAAATCAGAATCATGAAGGAAGATCGACACAGGACCAACTTTTCCACAGAGTGGGGGTGTTTCTAGTATATGGTCATGCCCTTTGGTAAAAAATGCTCCTGTTACTTTTTCCAGGATAGTAGTGGTTTCTTTCAAGGATTTTATTCATAACTTTCTTCAGGTATATTTTGATGACTAGACTGTATTTGGGCTCATAAGAAATCATATTGAGAGCTTCAGAATGATTCTAGAGTGGTGCCAATAGTATCAAATTTATTTGAAACTAAATAAATGTATTATTTATTCCCCGTTTGGAAGTATGTTGGTTCATGTGGTTTGTCACGATGGAATCTTGGTTGATCCTTCTAAAATTGTGATAATAGTTGACCTACCACCACCCGTGAAAATAAAGCAATTGAGAACAACTCTGGGACATACAAGGTATTATTGAAAGGATATGCAGAGGTGATTACTCCCATGGATAAATTTATAAAGAAGGATGTTAAGCTTCAGTGGATGGAACAATGCCAAGAGAGTCTGGATATCCTGAAAAAAATGGTTACAACACCCATATTAGTTTTTCCAAACTGTAAGAACGAGTTTCATGTACATGTCGATGTGTCGTGTGTCGCACTCGATGTTGTACTCAGGAATCCAGGTGATGGGGATATTTATCATCCTATTTAGACTTTTATAACCATAAATTGTCAACCACAGAAAAGAATTACACCACAACTGAAAGAGAAGGCTTAGCTATGGTGTCTGCACTTCAAAAATTCTGACACTATCTCCTGGGTGGGCATTTCAAGATGTTCACATACCATTAAACATTGAAATAAATGGTCAATAATCCATTGCTGGGGGATAATATCTATCGATGGCTTCTTCTCTTCTAGGAATTTAATTTCAAGATCATTGTTAAACCTGGTCGATTGAATTCAGGACTCGACCATCTGTCGAGACTCGACGTGCAGAAGAACCTGGTAATATCGATGATAGTCTTCTAGATGCACAATTATTTGTGATCAAGATGGGTGAGCATTAAAAATATATTATACAATTATCGAGCATGGGATATGCGCCATCTGAATTCACTACAGTGCTGAAGAAATAGTTATTTGTAAAAGTTGCAGATTGCTACTTAATAGTTGGACAGTTATACAAATTGGGACCAGATGAAATTCTTTGTTGATGTGTTTTGTAGCATGAGTGACCAATGATATTGAATGAGGAACATGTTGGTATCGCAGGAGGACATTATATCAGAAAAGCTACTGTGCACAATATTTTACAAGTAGGATTGTGGTGGCCTACTCTGCATTCAGATGCTCGAGAATATTGTCGCAATTGTGATATCTTCCAGAGAACTGGAAAGTTATCGCGATGAGATGAAATGTCGCTAGGAACTAATATAAATTTACAGGAATTCAAGAAATGGGATGTTGATTTTGTCAAACCTGTTAATCAACCAGGAAAGAGAATTGGTGCACAATACAGTATCACTGTCATGGATTACTTGATGGGATGAAGCAGCACCAGTAAAGGATTATACTGTTGTGACTTGAAAATAAGAAGCTTGGTGGCAACATAAACAGGATCTGCATCCATGCTTGCAGACTATATCTCACCTAGACAAGTCGATTCACCTAAGGTCGGACTCAGAAAAAACACAAAGTATCAATTGGTAGCACCAACTATACCGAAAGGAGTTCGGGTAACGACAAACATAGTTCAAAACTTACATAAGATGATATTTTTCAACAACAACTTGCATAGGTTTCTAGAACTAGAAATGAACAGATATATGACGATTTTTCGTGACACCGAGGATGACCCTATCTGCATGGTTCCAATGGAATGGGCTAAAGGACTGGACAAAGCTATATTATTGTCACTGATGCACATGCCACATTTTGGCCGTACAACATAAGTTAATGCATGTGTTAAACAGTTGTTAGTATGTTTCCATGACATATTTCTATGGCTCGAATAGAATATTTCAGTAGATGTCGAGTTGATAGAAATAGTCACCCGGATGCCCCTTGCAGGCGTTGACCCAGCTCCATTTTTTAGAAAAGACTAAGATACAACATTAACAAATAAGTTGAAATGAAAGTATGAGCTAACAAGGGATACACAAGGTTTTGATATCGCCTCCATCAATGATACCATTGTTCAGTTCACAATGAAACTTTTATCTAGCAAGATCTGACCAAACCAATGTACCACAGGGATAATTGTTGTGGCATAGCTGTGTTCAATATGAGTCCATCTCAACTAGTCACGCTATCTGTTAAATCAACTATTAGCAGATGTAGAAGAGGTACAAGAAAATGTATCCCATTTCATTCTTCTTGGCTACTAAATTTGATTTATTTTGTCACATGGGAAAACCCAACAAACTACTAAGGGGTAGATGTGCTCGTCCTATGTCGAGGAGCTCGATAACAAAATATCTGGTTCGACAAAGCAACCTGAGTGGAAAAAATACAATAATGTAGAATTATTTTTATAGTATGAGGCCCTTCAGCGTTTTGTTAGTAAGTAGTTCAGGCTCACCACGTAGACTGTTAAGCAGTTTAGGAACATTATTATATTTTCAGTCGACGCCCATCATATTTTTTTGGATCCTCGATAGGATCCGCAAAAACAATGTTTGGTGAGGCAGTTTCATATATCTACAACTAAATTTGATGCCATCATTAAGGATTGGCCGAAAAAATGGAGAGTACATGTCATAGAGTACAAACTCTCTGTCGAAGAAGAGCTATGACACGATGACCCATCCACAAAGAAGAATGGAGATCAAGGGGGGATCCACCAGTTGAAGAAACCTTAAGAATCTCTCGTAGTCTTAATGACTCTATCACAACTCCAACAAATTCAAAGTTGGGGGAGAAGAGAAATAAATAAAATAAGCTTGAGAATAATTGGAAGAAGAGGAAGGCTGACAAATCATCTGGGGTTGTCGACCTCAACAATGATTATTACACTATGTTGATAGAGGCAATGGTAAAATTTGTTAGCCAAAGATGTATAAAAATAGATTAAAGACAAACCGAGTTGACAGGAATCATTGTATATTTACGGTAGACACTTTGTAAGGAAGTAAAATAATTTTGAGTAGTGGTCGACTACACACCACAATCGCCTCAGTCACAGGACATAGTTGACTTGTCGGGAGACTGACCTAACAACACAATGATACTCACTCCACCAATAAGGGTTCTAGTAATGGGTCAATCAATTAAATTAGGAATTCTATATATGAATACGATGGTCAAATATCCGGTCCATGTCACCATGTAATGTCTCTACTTGGAATTTTGGAGAAAATTACAAATTGGGCAAATTCAAGCTTAACTAGTCTTTCTTGGTTTGGTTCCCAACACCACTGAAAATTTCCAAATTTATTGTGCAGGGATCCTATGGGATTTAATACATCCTAATATACTTTATACACTCAATATTCCAATCATAAAACTCATTTAACATGTTATTCAATTTTGCACAATTTTGGCCAATTTCGATCTTTGCTAGTCATGACTCTAGGGGGTTCCAACTAAATCCAAATGGTCTATAATTTGTAAATAAATAATATGGTGAGTATTATAACATTTAAATATGACCCATGAGAACTTATTATATAAAATTAAGCTTATGCAACTTCATTTGGGGATAAAAATAAAAAGATCAAATTCCCCCTAAGGGTGAGATCCAAATTGGCTTCCCAACTCAAGTACGACCATCCCAAATTTCAGAACAGATTATGGGAATGAATATAATTCATAAGTTTTTGTCTTTAACCATGTTTATTATCTCTGAAAACTGGTTATAAAGCGCAACATTCATATAACAACTTTCAAGGAAATTGCTTATGGAGAAATTGCATAACTAGCTCGATTTTGGCATATGAAAGGTAAAGTAAAGGTTCATATCAGGATATGAAATATAGAGACCATATACATAATAAAAATTACTTACACAATAGTATTAAAAACAATATAAATCCATTCATATGAGTATGGTATACAACTCATTCAGTATGGGAGTCAAATGCATGAAAACTAGTGATTTAATTTCATGGAATTGCAAGAGTTTCACATATGGATTTCTTGGATTTCAAGCCACATAGAATATGGACATGAAATTACAGAGTAAAAAATAATATATGGTTGTCACACAATCATTAAAATCATATAAAATCCCTCATACAAATTTGAGATAAAGCTACTTCAAGATTGAATCCAAATCCATGAAAACTAGTTATTCAAGAGCATGGCAATGCGAGCCTCTAACATATGTATTCTTGATATTTTGAATTACATATCATATATACACAAGAGTAAATATCGATACATCATATACCCAATATTTTTCATCAAATATCCTCAGAAAAGTGCAAGCATCACTCCAACAAGTGCACCATCAAATGAGAGTGTGGGGGAATGGAGAAGAAGGAATGAGAGAATAGGGATATAGATGAGAATTAAACTGTATGGACATTTAATATGTAGATAAAAAAACATTCATTAAGCTCCAATTATAGGTATGAATGGCCTCTCCATCAACCAACCTGGAAAGGATTCCAAACCCCTCGAAATTGGTTCACAAGCAGGGAGAGTGAACACTCACCATGCAATGGACAAGAATAATTTCTCCAAAATTTCAGAGGCCATATAAAAAATAATAAAAATAAATTATCCTTCCTCATTAAATACTTTTATTAACTTCATGAGGCCTCCTAAGGTCTACTTTTCCTCCATGGGCTTCTTCCAATTCATCTTAGTGGTTTAGTAACTCTCATGACACTTGTCTTCCTCTTCGTGCTCCAATCATTTCCCCAATTCGAATGGCTACCTCTAAATCCAAAATTCAACCTATTGGTGGCTATTTTTAGCCTTGTCATGTCAGATTTGTCATGTCTGCAATCAGGTCTGAATTTGTCATACTTTTCATTGAATCTTTCATCATTTGTTGTCATATAGTGCATGCAATCTCATTCCAAATGTCACACATTGTCTTCTAGTCTCTTCCTCTTCCATGGGAGTTACTCTCCTTTACCAATTCAAATTCCTTGACTCATTATATGTTATTTGACACCACATCACCCTACAATACCGTTACATTACCCATATGTTCGAATCTGGATGAAGATCCATGAGGGGGTTCACTCAGTGAACTTGTTACATAGAATGACCGTTCGCGAGATATTAAAGAATATCCCTAACTTCACTAAATATTGGAAAATTCCTCCTAAAATTGTATTCTTGAACTCCCCTCGTAATATTCCTTTCCAATTAAGAAACCCCCTAGTTTCATCATATATTGTAGGTACCGAATTTTATCAACCCATTTTTAATACCCCATTTATATCATTTATCAAGTTTGAATGAACATGATACCTAACACATCTTAGTATAAGCAAACAAGATGTTAAATAAAATAATAGTATAATGTTAATAATGATCCTATCAAATTGCAGGGGTGACTAATCAATTTGTAGCATTGGAATGTGGAAGACCAAGCGAAATAGAAATGGGGAAGAAAAAATGCGTAAAACCCAACTTAGTCAAGAGATCAATGTAACGAAGAATGTGAAATACCAATAGTCCAATAGTTAGTGAAATGCTTAGAAAATATGAGAATGGAAGATGTTTCACACCATAGCATGCGACTCTACCAATTTTATATCATGTAAATACAAGTATATCCATAGAGAGATCATGTTTTCTATAAGCTTAATAAATTAAACTCCATAAAAATGCAAAATTGAATCCCTTTCTTGGATGGACTTCCCTACATTTCATTGTATATTATTTATTGAGAGATGATGTCAAGAAACACTTGATTTTCACTAAGAATAAACTAAAACAAATAAATAGTATTGATTCATGGGGAAAATGTATTAAGAAAATTTAGAACATGTTTAAAAACTTGAAATAATCCGTTAACAAAAACTAAGTCTTAATGAAATATTTCTTATCAGTTGTGCTAACTTTCCTCTACCCTAATTGATCGTCTTATACAAAGTCACTTTCTACATTTAACTTTACTTAACATTTCATAAAACTCTATTTGACATAAATATTAAATAATTTAAAAACAATATCATAAAACAAATATCAAAAAAGCTATTTCCCACGCATGCACATACTCTCTCTCTCTCTCTCTGTATATATAAATATAT
>LPNX010393240.1:86202-116599 GCA_001517045.1 Pseudotsuga menziesii
TTTAATACGACGGTCATGATATGTTCTAGACATAGAGTGATCCGATTATTCAACTTCTCTTAGATCATACCTACCCTTCATCCATGGCTTAACACCCGATCGGTCCAAGATCTCTATTTAAAGAGCATAGAGGGTCATTGACTAGTTGATCGATTATGAGAAGCTCATTTGTAACTTTCTTTCTTTTGCATAATAAACTACCTCAAGTAGTTATTTGGCTAGGGTCGTGTAGTATTTCTCTCTCGAGGGTTTTAACCACGTCAAAACATTGGTGTGTCGATCTATGATATGTTTATGTGAGTGGTTTCTCTTGGATTTTGGTCTTTTGGGAGCACCCTGTGTACCCGAACATGGTATCAGAGCGTTTATGAAGAGTCGCTTCTGGTTATCATCTAGATCTTGAACTGGTGTTGCTGAAACTTTGAAAGGGTTTCTGGTTCTAGAATTTATGTGCATTTATGGGCTGTGAGAAATGTTCCATTGCGTCTGAAGCGTCGTTTCCATTGGGAAATAGTTTTTGTTTCATCGAAAACAGTTTCTGTGTGGTCCGGAAACGCCCATTTCACCGGATCTGAAGGTATAATGTTACAGTGATGTTTATTTTTATTTTTTTTAAAGGAAAAAAGCTCATATTTTATCAGTTTTATTATTAGATCTTTATTGTTTTTAGTCTCGGATTGTTTCCTTTCCTGGGTGTGTATGCTCTTTGTTGTGCACCTTGCGCGATTGCGGCGAATCAGAAACAGAAAGGGAAATGATTTTTCTCTACTGTGTATGCTCTTTGTCATGCACCTTGTGCGATTGCGGTGAATCAAAAACTAAGAAAAAACGTAGAATTTCTGGGAAATCTAATGAGATCTAACCCCAAAGTGTGGAAAAAAAATCGTTTCGGGTTATCGTGTGATTTGCAGGAAAAGAAGCAAGCACGGAGACCAAGAGAGAAGAGTAAAAAAAAACCTTCCTCCTTCCCTTCTTTTACATATCTTTTAATCTTAGCTCACTTGGTTCAAAGTTGTTTTATTCTTTAATAGGTCTTGAGTTCAACTCTTATTAAGTTATTTTTTTAATAGTGCATGCAATTTTTAATTTTAAGTTACTTTATTGTAAAAGTGCATCTCACTTAAATTTAAAATAAAATAAAATAAAAAAGAGAGTCACTTAAGTCTTTTTTGTTGCACTATTTAAAAGTAACATCATTGTAAAAGTGAAAATCACTTATTTTACAAAAGTGATTCACTTAAACCAACTTTCTTGTAAAGTGATTGTCAAAGGTTCATCTTGGGAAGAGGGGGGTTCTTTTTTTTAGTTGGTCATTCTCTATCTGCCACGTCACTATTGGGGACATCTTCAACTTTTTCTTTGATCAAGCATAACTTTCTCTTTCAAAATCAGTTTTTAGTGAAGTTTTTTTTTAAACCACCTGATTTTTCGATCTATTTTCATCCAAACAGTTGGTCTTTGTTTTTTAGGCCATTATTTTACACTATGGCCGCCACTTGTGATTTTTTACTTACCAGTTCCAACTATTTTTCATGGAAGTCTTGTATGGAGGATGTTCTACGAAATTATGGGACTTTTCATAATTACCTCAGGGAAAGAAATAGAACCCACTAATGATCATAAGAAAATAAAATGGGAAAATAGATGTGATGAAGCTCATGGATTGATTGGGATGTCAATCTCTATTGATTTGCGATTCCACATATCTGGAATTGATGAACTTGGTATACCTTGGGAAAAGTTGGAATCTATGTTTGGTAGACACAATGGAATTCGAGGTCATCAACTTTAGAATGAGTTGATTTCTTTAAATCCAAGTGATTTTGCATGCATTCAAAATTATTTATCTCAGTACAAAACTCTTAGACTCTTATGTGAAGAATGCAAGATTAAAAGAAAAGACAAACAATGCATTTATCATATTCTTTCCAAACTTGGACCTGCATATTCTTTTTTTGTATCTACATTTTACTCCATGAAAGAAACCTTGAATGCAGCTAGCTATCAAGAGCCTAGTCGTGAATCATTTTGTGATTCCTTGATTAGAGAGCAATATAAGCTCATCCATCTTGGAATGATCAGCAATGCAGATACATCTGGGAAAGCCTTATTGTCCCAACAGAAAGAAAATTCCAAGCCTCCCAAGAAACAAAATGTTCGCAATAATAAGCCAAACAAGGGTCCCAAACCCTCTCAGTCAACTCCTTTTTTTTTAAATGACAAAGGATCCAAGCCAAAAGGAAAGAAGACTGAACGTCATTGCAACTATTGCAGGAAAGATAATCATGATGAATCTAAGTGATTCAAGAAGATGGAAGCCTTGGAAGCAGCAATGAAGAAGCATCACATCATCCTAGATTCGTCTTCAGAATCTACCTCTCATGGACATGCACGTTGTGCTTCTGGTTATTCTTATACTGCATCTTCTTCTTCTCAAAATGAATGGCTCATTGATTCTGTTCATCTTATCATATGGATAAGGATCAAGCCATATTTTCTACTATGCATGAATGTAACACCAAACAAATATTTGTTGGTGATGATAGATCTCTAAGTGTTGTAGGATATGGAACAATTCCAGTAGAAAATGGTCATTTAAGTGATGTACTATGTGTTCCAAGCATTTCCTACAATTTGTTGTCATTCTATCAAATCACACATTTTGGTGAAGGTAAAACTGTAACCTTTACACCTCACCAATTTATAATCAAGGATTCTAAAGATCCTCAACATGTCCTAGCTACCGGAATTGTTGATGATATTACCAGGCTGTACAAATTTAACAACTTTGGGTCATCACCTTTTCCTTCATTTTTTGTTGCTCATAGTGATAACTTAAGCAAACTTTGGCATGAGCGATTTGGTCACTTAAATTATCGTTCATTGCAACAACTATGTAAAGACAATATGGTGACAGCTCTTCCGATGGTATCTTGCAGGGATGGTGTTTTTTTCGGTTGTGTACTCGAAAAACATCATCGGGACAGTTTTGATAAATGTGCCTCTTGGCACGCCTCGGTTCCCTTAGAGCTTGTGCATAGTGACTTGTGTGGTCCTCTTCCATCTGCTTCCTTTTCTGGTTTCAAATATTTCTTAACTTTCATTGATGATTACTCCAGACGCACTTGGTTTTATTTCCTAAAACTTAACATCAAAGTATTTAACATGTTATTGGCCTACAAGGCCCTTGTTGAAAAACAGTCTGGTCATCAAATCATTAAGTTAAGATTTGACAATGGAGGAGAATATGTTAACAAAAAGTTCATTACTTTCTGCATTGAACAAGGAATCCAACAACAACACATTGTTCCATATACACCACAACAAAATGGTGTAGCTGAACAGAAGAACCACACTTTAAAAGAAATGGCTAATTGTATGATCCAATCTAAGGGACTAAGTCTTCAATTTTGGGTTGAAGCCATAAATTGTGCAAATTGCATATTTAATCGCACCCCCACTAAAGATTTACAAGGTATAACACTGGAAGAAGCATGGATTAAAATTAAACCAGATGAAATTCACTTCCGTGTGTTTGGTAGTGAAGCATGGGCTCACATTCCGGATGAAAAACGGAAAACATTGCAGCCTAAAAGTGAAAAGTGCATATTTGTTGGATATTTTGAAGATGTAAAAGGTTATAGACTAATTCAACCTCATTCTCATGATATAATCATTAGAAGAGATGTTAAATTTGATGAAAATCTCTTGGCCTACGAGCCTAACTAGACGGTTGTGCCATCTTTGGCCTATGAGCCTGATTCGGCGACTGTGCCTTCTTCTACTTCCAACTTCCTTGACAGGTTTCCAACTACAGTTTCTGATGATGAGAGTGAGGATGACAATCCACCTCTGCCTGCTCATGTTCCTCTAGTTGCACCAACACAATTGCTTCCTCGAAGGGTGTGTTCAACATGTGAAGCAACTAGTGATCTTTCCGGTGATCCTAGAGATCGACGTCAAACACGTTCTCAGTTTCAGCGAGCCTCATCTCTTTTGGCTCAAGTTTCTGAGAAGCATGATCTAGAAATATTTGCAGAAGCTTCAGGAAATACATATTTTGATGCAGCTATGGATGAAGAATATCATTCCTTAATGGCAAACAATACTTGGGATCTTGTACCTCTTCCAAAAGGAAGAAAACTTATCAGGTGTAAATGGGTCTATAGAACTAATTATGCATCAGATGGAAGTGTTGAAAGACTTAAGGCAAGATTAGTTTCTAAAGGTCTTTCCCAAGTTGAAGGTATTGACTAAAATGAAACCTTTGCTCCTGCCGCAAAAATGAACTCCATCTGCCTTGTTCTTTCCCTTGCAGCCTTACATAACTGGGAAGTCAATCAAATGGATGTCAAGTCTGCATTTTTACATGGTGATTTATAGGAGAAAATTTACATGGAACAACCTCCTGGATATGTTTATAATAACTCTAGCTTTGTCTTCTCCTTAAGAAATCCTTATATGGCCTTAAGCAAGCTCCTAGAGCTTGGTATGCCAAAATGGATAGCTTTCTACTTGACACTAGTTTTTCTAGATGCCATTCTGACCCCAATGTCTATACCAAGAAAGTAGGAAACCATATTATCATACTTGTTCTTTATGTTGATGATCTTATCCTTACTAGTAGTGACCCTAAGCTTTTAACCCATGTGAAATGCAGTCTTAAGCAAAATTTTGAAATGCCAGACTTAGGACATTTGCATTATTTTCTTTGTCTCCAAGTCTTGCAAATGAAAGAATGAATCTTTCTTTTCCAGTCTAAGTATGCTTGTGACCTTCTTTGTCGCTTTCACATGGAATATTGTAAATCAGCCCCTTCTCCCTTCCAGTCTGGAGTCAAACTTTCTACCACTTGTACTTCACTTGAAGTAGATGCCACCTTGTATCGTCAGCTTGTTGGTAATCTCTTATGCTTGACTCATTCCTGTCTTGACCTTTCCTTTTCCATTGGTCATGGTGCCTGTTATATGCAAACACCTCATGAAAGTCACTAGAAAGCAGCAAAAAGAATACTTCGATATATTCGAGGTACAATTCAGTTTGGGATTCATTATAGTACGGGGGGGAACCTTTGTTGGTTGGTTTCACTGATTCGGATTGGGTCGGCGATCCTGATGATCAAAAATCTATTGCAGGTTATGTTTTCAGTATGGGATCTGGACCTGTCACTTGGGCTTGTAAGAAACAACAAGTTCTTGCTCTTTCTTTAACTGAGGCAGAATATTGAGCCACGGTTAATTCCAGTCAGGAAGCTTATGGCTTCGACAGATCCTTCCATAGTTTGGCTTCAAGCAGCAGCAGCCTACTCAACTTTGGTGCGACAATCAAAGTTCCATCAAGATCGCCAAAAATCCAGTTCTACATCAACGCAACAAACACATTGAGATACATATGCACTTCGTTAGAAATATTGTTCATGATCGTGTTCTTGAAGTGTTATTTTTCCCTGCAAATGATCAAGTTGTAGAAATCTTCACCAAGTCTTTTACAGAAGTGAAGTTTTCTAAACTTTGATCTATGTTAGGAGTTCAGGAATTTGTAATTATGGGGGGATAGGCTCTAATGCCTCCTTCCTTCTCCCAATAGTGTCACTTTTGTAAATCCTTCAATCCTATCCCAAGTTGTTCTTAAGGGGGGACGTTAGGATGTTTAGACACTTAGGAGTTAGTTAAGATCAACTTGCGTAATACATCTGCTAGGTAAAGAGTGTTTCTTTAGTATTCATTAGTATGCATTTGTAAATATTTAATCTGACGGTCATGATATGTTCTAGACATAGAGTGATCTGATGGTTCAACTTCTCTTAGATCATACCTACCCTTGATCCATGGCTTAACACCCGATTGGTCCATGATCTCTATTTAAAGAGCATGGAGGGTCATTGGCTAGTTGATTGATTATGAGAAGCTCATTTGTAACTTTCTTTCTTTTGTATAATAAACTACCTCAAGAATATATTTGGCTGGGGTCGTGGAGTGTTTACCTCTCGATGTTTTTAACCACGTCAAAACATTAGTGTGTCGATCTGTGATTTGTTTGTGTGAGTGGATTCTCTTGGTTTTCGGTCTTTTGGGAGTACCCTATGTACCCGAACAATAAGCTAATATTTAAAAAAAATCAGTAATTGAGGCTCCAATCGAAACTAGTAATCCGTGCTAGGGGAGCATGGATATTAGCATCCCGAGCCAAAATATTTGGTACTTCCTTCTTATTATCTAGGAATAGGTCACAGACAGGATTCAATAAGGAATCTGATAAGGCACAAACTTGTGCGACATATAGGAGGAATTGGTGGGAATATAGGTCTTTGTGGGAGGCCTCCAAATATATGAAGATTAAGTTATATATATGAATCTTTCCCATGATTTTCATTTTATTCCTCATCCCACCCAAATAAAATAACCCCTAATATTTATATTCCTATGTCAAATTAAAAACCCCCCTTGACCCCTTAATATGAGGCAATATAATTTTTAGGTTTTTAGGAGTATTCAAACCCCTAATATGAATGGGTGTGATATGATATTGCCTCACTAGTGAACCCCTCATGTGAACATCATACGAAGTGTGTGGGAAATCTAGTCACCCAAAGGCTCCACAAGCTTCCAAGTGTCTTCCTGAATGCATGCCACATCTCTTAGAATTTATCATTTATGTGGCCCATTTAAATGTGAATATGGTAAACTAAAGTCATTTTGGGTCCCATATCCCCTTATTACAAAATTTATGTCTCCATCTCAACCTAGGGAACTAGTAGGTTGGTGAAACATTATTTGCAAGTAGTATTATTTGGAAATTATTTAATTTCCATAACAATCCTCCCCGCTCAATATTGTTTGTCCTCAAGCAATTTCAAACGTGGAATTTGAATAACCTTATTTCCTTCCAAAACTTTTCTTCAATCCTTAGCTGCAATTTGAGTAGTGGCACTCATGTACTACAATTTTGTGTTTCCAAATGTAAAGATATGTGGATCTTTGCATATTGATATATCCTGTGACATCACCACTAACACCAAAAGTATTAATCAAATCCATCAAAATAGTTGTACAAATAATCTCTACCTCCATCTTTCGGAAACCTTTTCTCAACTTTCAGTACTTTTTTGCTTCTATATAATTCTTCGATGTTGGTACTGAGTTTCCAAACTTGAATTTCCAAGATTCCGAGAAAGTTCCAAAGAGGAACCACCATGCTTGTTGCTTCTCTACTCTAATTACAATCACCTTATCAAGTGGTGATTGAATATCCCCTACTACTTGTTTCCCCCAAAATTGAATCCAAGAAATACTCGGATCCCATTGCTTGCATTGCACCCTTCCAAACATCATGAGTACAAAAGATAGATCATTAAAGTACATAACTGCACCATAAAATTGTACATCAAGAAGGTACCTCATCAAATGATCATGAAAGTGCTTGTACATCCAAGTAAGTAGATCATCATGTGGCCCATACACACAAGCATCAAGTATTATATCAAATCTACTCCAATGACATAGGTGAGGATCCCATGTCCTATAATGCTTCTCCAAAATAATGTAAGATGCATCAAAATAATAATCATGTATGTGTTCTTTAATCCAAGAAGTGAATGAAGAACCTCCACCAAAATATGAACCAAATAAGGAGCAAAGAAAACATGAAGACTTCAAGTGGCTCAAAGAAGACTGATCAATACACCCATGAATATGTATATCATCATAATGTAACAAAGGATGTTGTTGCAAATGTAAATAATATGGAACTCTATTCATCTCATCGTCAAAAGTAGATATAGGAAGTCCATACTCTTCATGTGGCACCATAAAAAAGAAACCTTTCACCCATACTTCATTAGGATGAATGTTGAAAAATATGGAGGTGTAGGATGTAGGAGAAAGAACCAACTCACCCAACGGATTAGAAAGTGCAAAATTTTCATCATGTGAAGGCTCCATAGGGGTAGGATTATGAATCTCCCTCAAAAGTGTGACACTTTCCTAATATGTTGATTCCAAGGTAGTGGAATCATGCACTGCTTCCAAAAGTATGTAACCATTATCAAGAGGTAGCTCGAGCTTCTCTTACACCACAACAAGTGATTGGATCTCATGAATACCATCTTCAAACACATCAAGAACCTGCAATTTTCCATTTTTCTCATGATCCCTCATGTCATGAGAATCCTCCAAGCAATCTACCATATGACAATCTGAAACATAGGAGAAAGAATAAGTATCTTTGAACCTCTTATGAATTTGCTCATTTTGAGTTTTGAGCTTATGAATATCCTCATTATTATTCAAGTGGGATTCATTTAGCCATTCATTGAGCTCAACGAAATTGTTTCTATAAAAAAGAAATGACATGAAATTACCTTCAATGTTGCACATTGTTGTTTGAATCTTCTCTATGTCTTCAAGGAAGGATGGCTCCTCCAATGAAAAAGTTTTCCAAAAATAATTTGAAACCAATGCGTTAGTGTCATGGAGTATGCTAAGGGCCTCATGTATATTCATTTCAGTCATTTTCAAATACCCTTCAATGAAGGATGATTCATGGGAGTGAACCTCCTCTTCTTCTTTCTTCTTGATTTGATCAACTTCTTGAAGCTCAAGTGGTGATCGGGAATTTGATATTGGTTCTTCATTAGCTTCTACAAGGTCTTCATATTCATGCTTATGATAACTTTGTCTTGCAACAACATTCTCAAATATGATCTCTATGTCACCAACATAGAGTTGTGAGCACTCATCAATAGGCCCTCCTTCACAGTTCAATCATCCCTCGATATATTCTCTTTGGTCCATGTCAACGGTAGAATGTGTATCGAAATGATACTCAATAGTTTCAAAGGACTCTTATTCATTCTCATGTCATTTTTCCTCATCTTTTTCAAACTCACTTGGGAGTGACTTTCTATCATCATGATGTAATGTTGTCTCTGCTTCACCACCCACAGAACTAGGTGGATCCTCGGTCTCCTCCATACTTGTGGATTGTTGATTGTTCCTTAATGAGTTCAAATTTTCCTTATTTTTCCTAAATCCATACACCCAAACATCAAATTATTCAAAAATAATGGTATTATGCGTCTCTCTATGATGGGAACTAATACTACCCCCTGTTTCTAGCTTACCCCTAGGTTGTCTAGCCACCAATTCGAACCTTACATAACCTGCTTGGTCGTATCATAAAAATATGACTTCATGGGTTTCTTAAATTCATCCCTATCATACATAACTTCAATAGGTTCCAATATCATGCTCTGATACCACTGTAATGTCCCTACTTGGAATTTTGGAGAAAATTACAAGTTGGTCAAATTCAAGCTTAACTGGTCTTTCTTGGTTTGGTTCCCAACACCCCCAAACCTTTAAAAATTTATTGTGTATGGATACTATGGGATTTAATACACACTAATATACCTCAAACACTCAATGGTCGGATCATAAAACTCATTTGACATGTTATTCAAGTTTGCACAATTTTGGCCAATTTTGAGCTTTGCTCCAACTGACTCCAAATGGTCTCGAATTTGTAAATAAAGAATATGATGAGTATTACAACATTCCAATATGAACCATGAGAACTTAGGATATTAATTTATAATTTTGTAACTTGATTTTGGGCTAAGAAGAAAAGGGCCAAATTTACTAGGAAAATGAGGTCAAATTCACCCCCAGGGTGAGAGCCAAATTGGCTTCCCAACTCCAGTATGACCCTACCAAATTTCATAACAGAGTATGGGAATTAATACAAGGAATAAGTGGTTGTATTTAATCATTTTTATTATCTCTTAAAACTTATTATAAAGCGCAACATTCATATAACAACTTTCAAGGAAATTGCTTATGGGGAAATTGCATAACTAGCTCGATTTTGACATATGAAAGGTAAAGTAAAAGTTCAAATAAGGATATGAAATATAGAGACAATATATAGAATACAAATTCATTCCCCAATATTATTACACACCATATAAATCCCTTCATACAATTATGGTATACAACTCATTAAGTATGGGAGTCAAATGCATGAAAACTAGTGATTAATAGCATGGAATTGCAAGAGTGTCGCATATGGAATTCTTGGATTTCGAGCCACATGGCATAGGGACATGAAATTAAAGGGTAAAAAATCATATATGGCTGTCACAACATCATAAAAATAATATAACATCCCTCATACAAATCTTATATAAATCTAGTTCAAGATTGAAGCCAAATCCATGAAAACTAGTTATTCAAGAGCATGGAAATGTGAGCCTCTAACATATGTATCCTTGATGTTTTGGATTACATAGAATATGTAAACAAGAGTAAATATCCATACATAATATACCCAATATTTGGCATAAAATATCCATATAAAATCTCAAGCACCACTCCAACAAGTGTGCCATCAAATGAGAGCGTGGGGGGATAGAGAAGAAGGAATGAGAGAGTAGGGAGATAGATGAGAATTCGATTGTATGGACCTTCACCCTGCAGCTAAAACACCTTCATTAAGCTCCAATTTGAGGTCTGAATGGCCTCTCCATCAACCAACTTGGAAATGAATCCATCTCCCTCGAAATTGGTTCACAAGTAGGGAGAATGAACACTCACCGTGCAATGGAAAACCAAAATCTCTCCAAAATGCCAAAGGCCAATTGAAAAATTATCAAAATCCATTCTCCTTCCTCGTTACATCATTTTATTAACTTCATGAGGCCTTATAAGGTTGAATTTCCCTTCATGGGCTTCCTCTAAGGTTTAGTAACTTTCATCACACTTGTCTTCGTCTTCATGCTCCAATTCTTTCCCCAATTCGAATTGCTACCTCTAAATCCAAAATTATACCTCTTTGTAGATATTTTATTCATGTCATGTCATATTTTTCATATGTCTGCAATCAATTCTGAATTTTTCATACTTGAATTAGAATCTTTCATCATTTGTTGTCATAGAGTGCATGCAATCTCCTTCCAGGTAGCATACATTGTCTTTTGGTATCTTCCTCTTCCATGGGAGTTAGTCTCCTATACCAATTCAAATTCATTGGCTCATTATATGTTATTTGACACCACATCACCCTCCAATAATGTTACATTACCCATGTGTTCGAATATGGATGAAGATCATGCCATGTGTGTGGGAAATCTAGTCACCCAAAGGCTCCACAAGCTTCCAAGTGTCTTCCTGAACCCATGCAACATTATTTTCTTAGAATTTATCATTTATGTGACCCATTTAATTGTGAATATGGTAAACTAAAGTAATTTTAGGTCCCATAGCCCCTTATTACAAAATTTATGTCTCCATCTCAACCTAGGGAACTAGTAGGTTGGTGAAACATTATTTGCAAGTAGTCTTATTTGGAAATTATTTAATTGGGGACATAACACACCATGGATTTTTTTGCACTGAAGATGTATGAATTACATGCTATTCAGAATGTTTCAATCATAGAAATGAACAAGGGAGTGTGTGTTGGTAAACAGATAAATTCCTCGCACAAATCTGTTAATAAATTGAAGAAAACAGTCCAAGAAGCATAACAGAAAGCAAATACGTCGCAGGACGATAGGCATCGACTGGATATGGTTGTTAAATTAGCTTGTATCAATTTTACAGATGTAGGAATTACCCCTGAGATGTTTTCAAAATCCAAAGCCTTTCGACTTGGCGAAATTGCAGAGAACCTCCGCAAGAGGGTCGTGGAGTTGGAATTACAACTAAAATCCAGTACATCTCTGGGGGTACTACAAGAAAGAAGAAAGGCAGCCATTGACGTTGTGATGAAGATAGAAGAAGCAGAGGCACTTTGTGCCAAGGTGGTGGAGGAAGTTTCTCAATCATGGGAAGATTTGATCAACACTGAATAACTCGAACAAGTAATAAAGCAGTTGCGCATTATAAGGACAAACGTTTTCCAGTTGAAAAATGAAGTAAAGAAGTTGTCGATAGCATAGAAGATGGCAAAGGATGCCAACATGAAGATACTACAACAACAGGTTGCAAAACTGTGAACACAGCAGAAAACAGAACTAATAGGGTCGCAAAGTTACAAGCAAAAGCAGAGAAAGTTGCAGGCATCATTCAGCCTATACATGAGAAGGCGTCACAAGTTTTGGGGTCGGCGGGACTTACAACTTCAGAACACCTCAGTTCTAAACTTGTGGAAAACTTGAAGAAGACAGAAGCAGAAGTGCGTAGAAGATTGAACAAGTAGTGAAAATATTCCAAGATTTTCAAAGCAAAGTCACACTTATTGAACTTTTAGACTGATGTGGCTCAGTACGATCCATAGGTGAGTGTTGGCGGCCCGTTGGCCGTAGGAAAATTCAGACAGAATTATGCTCGGGAAAATAAAGATTCAGGTCGCAAGAAAAGAAAGAGTTGCGACGGTGGGAGATGCAACGGGAGAAGTCGCGACGGAAAGAACCATGACAGAAGAAGAATAAAGTAGTTGAAAAGCGGAGTTCGACTAATTTTGGAAAGATTTGGTTAGACTAAAATCTTTCTTTTAGTAATAAATCATAATTGTATTTTTTGGTCGACAATGCCTATTTTGAGATGTAATTGAATGTATCGAAATAGAAAGACATCCTTTCAATTGACAGTTGTGAGTCATTTGACAGTTGGATCAAGAATTGTATAAGTCGTAAGGCTTATAAAAGCATGAACCCAAGTTGTGTGCGAGTTGGTATTGGTTGAGAGAGAAGAGAGCTGCTTAGAAACAGGATCGATCCAGGTTGTGTGTGGATTGACAGTTGAGAGAAGAAGAGAATAAATATGCAGACCTAAAACCAGAGAGCATGAGAGGAGAGAAATATGTCTGAATTGTAAAGAATATCTAAAGAAGAGTTTGCAAGTGTCCTGCACAGACCAAAGGTGCTAACCTATTTCTCATGCAAGATGAATAGCACCTTTGTGTTTTTTCCCAGATGGGTTTCCATGTTAAATCGTGTCTCTGTGTGTCTATGATATTTATGTTTATGTCGAGTGCATGTATGTTGTGAATCAAGTGGATCTGAATATGTCGCACAATCTTTGTTCTGAATAGCTCATGTGTGTGTGTGTGTGTGTGTGTGTGTCGCACCTCTAATAGATTGAATATGTGATAATGCTTTATGTTAAATAATGTGATATATGTCGAGGGATAAGTAAATTATTATCTTGAATGAATAAACAAGAATAAGAAGTATAATTCCCAGTTTCGGTCGAGTGACTAGATAAAGTATTGTAAGGGTGAAAATCCTCACATAACTGCAAATACCTGGTTCTGGCAGTTCCCATAAGATATCTTGGGTGAGGCTGCATCTGCATCGCAGGTGTTGCCGATGGAGTGCTTCTCTGTCGGGCTGATAGCTTGGGATTTGTTGACAAACGAGGGTTCTGAACCTAGTTCGATCGAAAGTACACCAACATTCATTATATCCATTTTGGAAGTTATGGGCTTTGAACTCTACTTGTTGGTAATAATTAAAACATTGTTTACAAGTGTTTTTTTATTTATATCAATGTATGGTAATCATTCGAAATACTTTGGGCTATTTAGATAATGAAACAAGGCTTCTCTCTACTGGTCTATACATACTTTTAGGATATGTGTTGGAATAACTAATTTCCAAAAAAAACATAGTTACTCTCCCAAATAAAAATGGCTCATAGTTGAAAATGTATGTTTTATTAAAAAAAACATAGTACAAGAATCTATGACTTGGAAAGATTCTTAACAACTATCGCATGAGTTCGTGACATGGTTAGGTATCTTAGTATAGGGACTCATTACAAGCTAAGTTTCCAGGTTTCTTTCTATAATTCTGTGTTAAAAATGAATTAGGAAGAAACCAAATTATATTTAAGGAATCTTATGAGCATACAAAAGTATTGCATACGCAAAAATTAAGAGAAACTCTAAATTGGTTGAGATACAACATTTACCTTTGCATACAAATTTATATTGGTTAAGATGCACCATATATACAATTATTACTTAATAATTATTTAAATTTAAAATCAAAAGACTTATGAAAACATCTAAAGCCATAAATGTATCGAATTTGTACTATATCAAAAAGAAAGAACCTAAACAAAATAAACAATTTAATATACTCCCATAAAAAAAAATCAGAAACAATATAAAATTTTGGCTATTCTTCACAATACATATTGAAATACTAATTTGCATTAATGGAATTATGTGTAATTTGCGAAAATAAAAACTTTAAACTCATATAACACATATTTTATAATAAGAAAAGAACTAGATGAAAATGCATATATCATTGAAAAAAGTGATAATGCAATAAAGGAAAAGTTGTATGGGTTTGTGGATATCTTCGCTTAAGGGGTTAGTTGAACTATTTTTCATCATATTTAGCTCGTTTTGATCTAGTGGGTGTTTTCTTTGAATGCCTCTCAATTAAGCAAAACAATTTACATCAATTTATTTATTAGGACTATCATTCATGAATGTGGGGGATCCCTTTCGTTTCATAAACCACGTTTTTCTTGAAAAAAACAAATTATAATTGTATTTTACTAATAATAAATGGTATCGGAGCATAGCATATATAAAAAAATCAACCTATAGTTAAGAGGATTTCCATTAGTAAATAATAGTGAAACATTACACCGTTTCTAACACAAATTTGGAAATAGTACTTGCCATTGTTGTTTGGTGTGCTTAAGTTCATTGTATGAGATTTTTTGTTTAATGATAATATATTCCAAAGATATCAACGTCAAAACTACATAAGAAAACACTTCTATCAATTTGATATGTTTATAGGATTGATAAATCCAAAGCTCAATACGAGTTTACTTCGAATTGTTTACTTTTTATGAATAAAATGAAAGAGCACAACTTGGAAGCATTAGATAGACAAAAAAAGAACACTATGAAAGCATAATAGACATTTCATAGTTCACATCAATTACTTGTTGAGATAATAAAGATAACATGGGTTTACATTTAAGACTTCAAAAAACCCTAATCCAACATAAACCTTGAACAAGGGTATCAAATAAAAACAAGTGAACCTGTGAACAAGAGATATGGTTCCTTTAGGAAAAGTATCAACTACTAATTACTAATATGATGGTACAAAAGATCATAATCTGGTGTCTATCTATGCACAACTTATGAAGTGGGGTGTTTTCCCTAATAAGGGGGTTATGGACCCACATAAATGCCTAGATCAACCATGGTCTCCTAGAATAATATAAAACAAAGGTGACAATGTTAGGTATTAAACCATAACCTAGTAATACAATAATGAGGGAACTTATCCATAATGTCAAGTAACCACAAGTGAATATTTCCATCATTTTAACGCCACTCCTTAACCTAAGTATAGGGTAATGGAAAAAGATGATAAAGTAAAAAAGGAGGAAGGAGACCCAACTCAATAGAATAGTTGTAATAATACAATGGGTTTGTGATGATCCAACTCAATACAAACATGGAATGTTTTAAGAATACCTATCTATCATCAGCATAAAGTTGCTCAACTCCTAAATAAATGCCACCAATAAACTATGCATCATCTGAAGGAATGATCTTGATATGTGCATCTAATCAAGAACCATTATAAGAAGCAATAATGTGTATAAAAGTGGGTGGTAAAATCCAAGTGAGTGGGTTTGTGACGACCCCAACCAATTCAGAAGTAGACCTAATAATAGGTTGAAAGAATGTTGCAACCAAACTACACACCATATGAGAGACTACAATACTACATCATCCCTCCATGAAAGAAGTGTTAGATAACACCTTGTATAAGACTTAACTTTGAGTTGCTCATCCTTTGGAGGAAATTTATTACTGAACTACTTGTACACTAAATAATGTTGCCACCAAGCTTCTCATTTGCTAGAAAACATTTTCACTAACCTACTCATAAAAAGGATAAGGATTGGAAGGCATATCCCAAACATATTGCATGTTCACTAGAAGAATAAATCCACTTATATATCCATCTAAAGAAGTGTTGGAAGGAACATCCTATGAGAGAGAAGAAATGGGCATAACCAAATCTAATAATATTGGTTGTAGTTGAAATAAGATTAGGAATCTCAGACTCCATATATCTAAAATAGTTCAACCACAATTGCAAGTGCTTAAAAAAATAGGGAAGCATCTATGTATCCCCAACATAGGTACACTAAATAGAGCACATGTGAGAAGAAATATCAAATATGATTTTATAGAATGAAAACCGCTTAGAGAACTAAATCAAGGGTGTGGGTGCATAAATAAACAACATAAGTGCACCTAAGAGAGTGCAACTTAAAAGGAATCTCAAACACAAGAGTAGGTTCTTAAATTCCCAATTCCTCACAAGAGTGGCATGACCAAAATATAGAAGAGGGGATTTATGAATACTCAACTCAAATACAACTAGGAGTAATAGCAGTTCAATACAAGTAAGATTTGGTGTGTGTATATCAACCCTCTTACTTTTTTATTTTGGCTATGATCGACCATGGCCCTATGCACAACATCTTCCCTAAAGATGGACAAGAGGCTAGGAAGAGATATCATTTTATCACATCTTCCTCCCTCAATGCTAAACGTAGGCCATTTGAAGATAAAACCTCCAAAAAAAAAACCTAGGACCAATAACAACACAATTCCACGACCTAGAAAAGTGACTTGGCTTTGGAGAATGAAAGAAGAAGCACCAAGGAAAACAATATGTTTATGACACTAAAGCTACCACATAAAGTATATCTAGGAAAAATCAAAATCACGATGGATAAAAGCAAAATCCATGTGAAACACATCATTTTAGTGCAAATATTATGTCCAATAATCATAAATATCATAGTGGAAGATAAAGATCCATACAAACAAGTTGATCCACTCAAATAAGTTGAGAATCATCTAGAAAGTCATCAATAAAATAGAGTGAGATACATACTACGAACCTACGAGTGGAAACTATACCAAAGGCATTGAGAGGGACCTTGCATTGCAAACAAGCATCCATAGGTTTGTTTGAGTAACCATTAATCACTTCGGAACATTAAACGCTAGGCCTCACATCATCAAACGCAACATACAATAGAAAGGTACCAACCCTTGAAATAAAAGGTATGTCTCCAAATAAGGTGGATTTAATACCAAGAATAACATCTTCTATATATGGTACAGCTCAATCCGCAAAGTGCACTACCATATGTGTCAAAGAAATGATCCATCCAATCCAACAAAAAATATTCATTAAGACTTTAAGAAAACCCACTAAAAAAGGCAAGAAAGGATTTGACTACCTACAATAAAGATGAGTCAAAAACCCTAGCTCTATAACCCTTAGAGAAAATTCCACTAGTCAATCATCTCACAAGTTAACGATATAAGCTAGAAAATTCTATCACAAAGCAATCCTGTAAATCAAATATGAGAGGTGCCCCCCCATAGAATCCCTAAAGAAGAAATATGACAAACCTTATATTTATAATTGTTTAGGGAAATACCTAGCCATTAGCATATCACATCTAATGTAAAAAATAATTCTAAAGTCTTGAATCCACGATGATAATGCCATCAACAAAACTGTAAGTAAAAACCCCAAAAATACATAAAACCACGTAATACCATAGTTATTCCAAAAACTGGCATTAAATTTTAGTTGAAACTAAGAGAAAGAATAGGTGCCCACATAATTTCCTAGGTCGACCTTCATCTCCCAAAATAATTAAAATAAAGTTAATTAGGTCAATGATTAAACCATAACATATTAATACAATAATAAGGATGCTTAGCCATAATCTAAAGAGACCTCAAGCAAATATTACCATCATTCTAACACAAGCAAGAATGATATAAATAACTTTGTGTAATAACCAAATGTGTTTTCCAAAATCTTTATGGAGCAACATAATTGCCTAGGGCAACCTCTGTCTCCCAAAATAATATAAACTAAAGTTGACTAGGTTAATAATTAAACCATAAGTGAGTAATACAATAATGAGAATGCTTATCCATAATCTAAAATGACCACAAGTAAAGATTACCATCATTCTAACATTAGCATGAATGATTTGAAGAACTTTGTGTAATAACCAAAATCTTTAAGCATAATCAAATCATGTAATTGCTAGTTATTGCTCTTGGCATTACCTTTGTAAGGTTTGTCGTTGCACCAAAACCTCCAGATGTTGGTGAACATTTGAAACCCAACACAAGGCCCTATCACCAGGAGTGGTGGTTAAACCACTTGTTTTATATTCCCAGAGGTACGGCAGTTATACCATGTGGAGGTACCCGATACTCCAACACCCTGCCTCCGGCATAGCTTGGGGGAATTGAACCTAAGACCTCTGCTCTGATACCATGTAAGGTTTTCCGTTACACCAAAACCTGTAGATTTTTTAAAGAAAAAAGAGAAAAGAGGGTGTGATCATACCAGCGTTAATGCACCGGATCCCATCAGAACTACGCAGTTAAGCGCGTTGGTGATAGGGCCTTGTGCCGGGTTTCAAATGTTCACCAACATCTGCAGGTTTTGGTGTAACGGCAAACCTTACATGGTATCAGAGGTGCGGCGGTTATACCATGTGGAGGTACCCGATACTCCAACAACCTTAAACACAACATATATCCTCCTCTAAAAGGCACCCAAGACCTGGCCAGAATAGAAATGGATTTATTCTAATATATCATGTATCGACGTGAGAATGTTAATGATTATACTCTAAATTTGTACATACAATATAGATGAATTCTCCCATATGTTAACTTCATCTTCATTATTGTTGTTGTTACCCAAACAACATTGGATTATCACACTCTTACACATATTATGTATATCAACAAAGTAGTTATATATAAATGGGTGATTCAAGCAACAAAACCTAATTAGCATCTTAAAATGTCGTGGAAAGATCGAAAGTCCTAAAAATTTCTGCAAATAATTTGAGCTATCACAACAAGCACATTTCAAAGGATTAGAGGGAAGGTCAATATGTTAAAAGTGGGGAACCCAATGGAACATGGTGAATTTGAAACATGCATGGAGGTCTTGATTCATACATGTCAAAATTATCCCTTTGTAATCCGACAATCTATATTGAAATCTACAAATAACATGGAATTTTTCTTTCATGCAAAGAAATGGAGTCACTATACTATCAATAAAAAAAAGTATTAGGTTTGATAACAATTTTCCACTAAGAAGGCCAAGTGTATCAAGATTCAATGCTAATCAATACAAATATGTTTTACATTTCAATTCTAATACTACATGTATGGATGATTTGGTCATTCTTTATGGGTCTCTTGGTGTAGAAGCTCATTTTTCTTTTAATGGGAAACAAAATTTCAAGATGTTTTTTTAAGACAAAAAAAAGTAACTTTGAGATGAATGTTCCGTCAAAGATACGACAAATACTTATGCATAAAGAGAGAAGAAAGAGGAAAAACAGGAAATCATCAACACAAATGACAAATTTGTATGTGATGGAATCATAAATCCTATGGATACTTGAGAATCTAAAAAACTTAAGAAAAGGTTAAATACATTACTAAGGGATCAAAAGGAACAAAGCAAGTGAAATGTCCGAGTCAACAATCAACCCAACATGACAAACTTAGACACCTACATTTTTATGACTCATGTACTTCTTAGTCCATATATTGACTATGTTTTGAATTAAAGAATTGAAGGGACCATGCAAATTATCCTTCATAAATATACTATAATAATGAGATTGTACCTTCAAGTTAATTTTGGTATTATATTCTTATTGAATTGCTTCATCATCTTATGGTTTATTACATACACCTCCTCTATTTCACTAAACTAGTATTAGATGTGCTATTTTAACTTTGTAGTAATAGTGATTAGTTTCCATGCAAGCACATTGTTCCTTCACCAGTTACTAAAAGAAAATTCAAATGGAAAAATGGTAAATTCTTGAAGGATTAATTGACAAAATGGGATACAATACCTATTCTCTTTGCATCCCTCTTGAGGGAAGAAGGAGGCCCCATCCAAGAGACATAAGATGCATCTCTATTTGTAAAGTGATACACACTCAACTAACTTGGAAAAATGTCAAATCAATAACCAAATTTTTTTTACAGTGGAACTCACATTCTCCTCCCACACATGAGAAATCACATTCTCTTGTAACTACAAAGTTATAATAACATATCTAATCCAAGTTGGTAGTGAGGGACTACGGCTATGCAATGTTAGGAGAAGTGATGCAGCGGGGATAGGGTTC
The DNA here is from genome assembly GCA_001517045.1 of Pseudotsuga menziesii. NCBI lineage: Eukaryota > Viridiplantae > Streptophyta > Pinopsida > Pinales > Pinaceae > Pseudotsuga > Pseudotsuga menziesii. The sequence continues at coordinate 106,410 of LPNX010393240.1, forward strand.
GGTATGAAGAGTAAACGATGGACAACGAGAATCTAGTTGACTACTCCTCAGACCCCTATGATGATGTTGACATATGGGACGTCAACATCGACAAAATATTTCTGGAAGGGAGAAAAGTATGGTGAGGCTAGAGCCTCTACAACAACCGGTGAAAAAGACAAGTCCGCGGGAAAAATGGATCCAGACCCAAACTTAGGCTATTTCTAGGAAGAACAACAAATGGAACATCTGGACTTTCCACAGCTCTAAATGGGGACAAATAGTGGCTTGGAGGTTCCCCATATCTCGGAGGTTCTACCCGAGGCTGCAAGCTTTGGGGATTTTCTATAGGGATCATACCAGTTTGAAATTTTAGGGTGTGATGTTTTGGCCAACAGAGAAATAAAAATTTGTCTTGCACCTGGGGAAGAAAGCAAGCTTTTTCATTAAAATCTAAGAATCGACGACATAGATCCAAATTCCTTCTTCACTAGCAACCCGAGGAAATTGGCTTGTAACCCTAATTTCTCCAGAGATGAGGAAAGAGCACCTTGCAGGAGTGACATCCAAGGGGAGGAGATAGAGACTAGGGGGAAGCATTCAGGGAGGATTTGTCCCACTAGTCTAGTGAATCAAGGGAACGTGAAGGTGGAAAAAAGAAGAAATGAAGAATACTAAAAAAAACGATAGAGATGACAAGTTTGTGGTAGGAGAAGGCATCACCCTCTATAGAGTGGCTAGTATGGCTCAACTAGCTCTAATAGGACAGGTTCGAGGTAAGAAGTTCGTCGTCAAAACCCTAATGCATTGGGAAAAGGAAATGTGGAGAGAAATATTGGGATACATTACAAAAATCTTGTGGTTGGCTAAAGTGTGGATCATGGTCATTTTCCATAAGCCAGAAGACCCAAATGGATTATCTCTCATAATTGGTGTATTGGGTAGATGCCTATAGCCCTAAAGTCATGGACTCCTCTTTTTTATGCAAACCAATATAGGCTAGATAGTGTTCCCACTTGGGTGCAATTGCCTAGACTCCCTTTAGACTTTTGGACGCCAAAAATCCTCAAAGGAATTGGAAACCAACTCGGGGAATTTTTAAAGATGGATAAATATTTTGAGCAAATGAGTGTGGCTCATATTTTAGTCAGATTTGATACTAGATCAAGCCTCAAAGAAGATATTGAAATAGAATGGGGGCAATACACAATCCTCTAGTCCCTAGATAATGAGGGGGTTTTGTTCAGATGTAGAATATGTCATGCGTATGGCCATTTGGCTTATTTTTGCATGTTTCCATTCAAACCAAGGAGTGGCAGTAGAGGCACAAGCAACTCCTTCAAAAAATGAGCGTGGGAGGAACCAGGAGGAAGGGCTCCTCCAACCCCAAAAAGTGGTAGAAGGAACTTTGGGGACCTCTATTAGGAGTCATAGATGTTGGCCGGAATAACCACTCTCAATCAATAGGTAGGAGGACGTAGTGCAGAAGATCGCGGGAAGAAACCACTGCTTCAAAGAAGAGAAGAAAAGGAACAGGCTGAGATCGAGGGTCCTCTACATCTCCAGTATTCATCCTCTACATGTATGATTAATAACAAACAAGTATCACATGGTGCTCATTTTGTTAATCCCTCCTCTATCACGCATACAATTGCATCCTTACAATTAAGCCCCTCAAAACGCTCATCACATAGTCCAGTCCCAAGGACTACCCCTCCCTCAAGCCCTAGGAGGTCTGGTGAGCCTCCAGTATCACTTTTGAAATCCACTTCATCTAAATCCATATACGATTTTAGGCCCATGACTTATGGAAACATTGCAAAGGAAGGGGGATTGGGCATGGTCCAACAAGCCTCTCTTGGAGGGAAAGGGAGATGCAGAAAACCTAGCATCCATAAGGCCCAAGAACAGGCCATCATGGAGGTAGCAATAGGAAAATAGTATTCTATCAAAAGGGTGCTTAGAGCAATGGGAGCCCTAGTAGGGGTAATAGAATGAATATTATCTCCTTTAACTGCAAGGGCTTGGTGAGCCTCTCAAAAAAATCGTCACTCGGGAGGTTGGTACAAACCAACTCTCTAGACCTCATTCTCCTTTGGGAAACTTTAGGAGAAAGGGTGTGGATAGAGATCATTCTAAAGAATCTTTTCAAAGGTTGGGACTTTTAGGCCTCGGACACAAGAGGAGACCTAAACTTCACAATTGGGGTCTCTGAAATATGGGGGCAAAAGGATGCCCCCGGCTCATTGGATACCTACTTCCAAAACCGAATCGAGAGAAAGGGGATGATAGGCATTCATCCAATCAAGTTGAAACCCACTTAGAACAACGAAAGGAACGGGGAAAATAATAATGCCAAAATACTAGATCAATTCCTCGTCGGTTTTGGGCTCTTTGATAAATGCCAAAAGGTTCGATAATGGGTTGGATTGGGGGAGACCTCATACCACTTCCCCATTCTTTTGGAAATTAGCAACGAAAGAGAGAAGCCCCCAATCCCCTTAAAATTCAAATCCAGTTGGCTAAAGGATGAGGAATTTAATGCCATTCTAACAAATGTTTGGCACCACCCAGACCTAGAAGACAATAGATCAGTCGCAGTACACTTTGCTTAGACTCTGAAAGCCTTGAAGCAAGCTACAATTAGGTGGGATCAAGAAAAATGAAGAAAATATGAGGAGCTCAAGAACCTAGAAGAAATACTACATACCTTATATGATTCAGAAAGGGGTGGACTAGATACTGAAGAATAAAAAAGAATGCTCCAACAACTAGAAAAGAACAAGAAGAAGCTTCTTGCGTAACAGGAGGAAGTTTGGAGACTCCGGAGTCGAGAAATTGGCTCAACAGTGGAGATGAGAACACAAAATCTTTCCATGGCGCCACCAAAGGTCACAACATCAAAAACACAATTTTGGGAATGAAAGACTCGGAAGATCAGGAGGTTAAAACCTTTGAAGGACTGTTAAATATGGAAAAGACTTCCTTCACAAATATTTTCATGGCTCCAGAACAAGCCTCCATTCTGGAAATTTTGAGGATTTCACAAAGCTTCCCCAGATTTATAGATGAGGAGACAATAGGGAGCTTATGGATAAAATCACACTAGTAGAATTGCTCAAGGTCCTACATTCCTTCCAAATAGATAAAAGCCCTGAGTCGGATGGGTGGCCCATCGAGTTCTTCTTTGATTCATTTGATATTCTAGTAGCAGACTTGCTAAAAGTGGTGGAAGAAACTCGACAAACAGGAAGAATTCTTAATTCTTTCAATTCCGCTTTTATTTCCTCAATCCCTAAGGTGGAAAATCCAACCTCTTTTGATGACTTTATACCAATTTCACTATATGGCATATATAAAATCATAGCCAGAAGGATCGAGGCCAGTCTCTCCAATCACAATCCTGAAGAACAATTTGGGTTCCTGAATGGGAGACATATTCACAAGGCCATAGGAGTAGCTCGGGAGGTAATCCATGGCATCAGAAGCAGAAAGGAAAAAGGAGTGATCATCAAAATCAATCTATCAAAGGTCTTTGATACGGTAAATTTCATCTACATTTGCCTCCTCCTGACACACTTAGGGTTTGAAGTTCCATTTATAAATTGGGTCATGAACTACATCACCTCAGCCTCATTTGTTGTTCTCATTAATGGATCAAGTTCTCCATTCTTCAAAGCTGAGAGGGGAATCTGAAAAGGATGTCCTCTACCCCCTATATTAATCCTGTTGCTTACAAAAGGTCTTAGCAGGCCCTTAAAGGAATCCAAAAGGAGTGGAAACTTCAAAGGGGTAAAAATTTCAAATTCCCTTTCAATCACTCAACTGCTTTTTGTAGATGGCATTTTGATATTCTGCGATGGTTCCAGAAGAGATGCAGATTCCTTAACTAGTGTTCTAAAACTCTTTTTGTGGAGCCACAGAAATGGAGACCAACTCACAAAATTCCACTATGTCATGTTTCAATATGGAGGAAGAGGAAATTCAAAACTACAAGGCACAGTTTGCCTTTCAAAGCGGCAATCTAGATGAGGGCTTGAAATACTTGGGTTTCCATTTAAAACTAAACAACTACCAAAACAAGGACTGGATGTGGTTAATATCCAAGCTCGAGAAAAGACTCTATATTTGGTCATATAGATGGTTGTTGAGGGATGGAAGGCTGGTATTAATAAATTTGTGCTTGAAGCTACTCCGGTCTATTGGATGGTGCTAGCTTGGATTCCAAAAGGCATTTTGGAAATGGACAAAAGGTTGTGTGTCATATTTAATTGAAGTGTCCAAAAAGGTCAGTATGTGATTCCCTCAGTTAGTTGGAAAATAATAAAAGGGCCCCAAATCATTAGAGGACACGAGATTAAAAAATATCCATCATTTTTCAAAATCTTTGGGAGTGAAATGTGGATGGAAGCTGCTTGCCACCAGCTCACTATGGACTCAAATAGTGGAACAAAAGTATATCCATCGCATGACTATCATCGACTGGGTCATATCGCCACTTAAAAAAAGAACAATGCTTCGATTGTGTGGAAGGTCACTCTTCAATCATTTGACTTAATGAACAAGGGTTGGAATGGCATATTGGGAATGGTATCAATAAAAGAATCGGGAAAGACCCTTGGCTAGGATGCAAAGGTTTTCATATCCTTCCTCCACAATTATTGGATCACCTCCGCAACAAGGGAATCTACAATCAAAATGAGGTAGCCAAGCCACAACGAACAACCCTTTTGCATCAAGGGTGGCTTTCTCCTTAAGATATGGAACTGAGTAATGAGGAGGCTGCAAGTTGGAATCAATACTTGGAAGGACTCAAAGATGTCCATGTGAGGATTTAGGAACAAGAAGACAAGCTTATATGGATCCTAGATCCATCGAGAAGATACACCCCAAAAAAGGGTTATACTATGTTCAGTACATAAGCAAACAATAGGGAGGTTCATTGGTGGTGGAATCCTATTTGAAAACTTAAATGCCCTCCCAAAGCAAGATTGATGTGGTGAATTTTGGGAAACAAAATTCCAACTTGGAACAACCTCCAAAAGCGATGCTATGAAGGTCTAAATTGGTGCACTCTTTTAAAAGTAATGTTGAATCAACAGAACATCTCTTCATAAGTTTCCCCTATACTAAACAGATTTGGAAGGAATGCTCAAAATGAACTACTCAAAGTTTCAACTAAGCGGGAGCAACTGTAGATCAAGCCCTGCAATAGTGGTTCTCGAACACAGCCAATGACACCTACAAAGCTCCACCCTTAATCATAAACTGGGGATTGTGGATTGCCCGCAATGCCCAGATTTTCACTAAAAAACTCTTTGTTCAATAGGGGACAGCTTTAAAAATTCTAAACATTATTTCCTTCTTCCGACAAGTTAAAAAATCCCCACCGATCAAAATCATTAGGGAGGAAGAATATAATAAGGAAATCCCATGGGCTTACTTCGATGGAGCATCCCAACAAGATGGTTCTCTATGTGGGGGAGGTGCAGTAATAAATAAATCAGAAAACCATTGCTTCAAAATCTCCATGGGATTTGGAAGTGGATCAAACAACTATGCTATGTTGGAGTCATTATCCAACCCACACATCATTATTTGGCCTATTTGGCCTAATTTACCACTTATCCTAATTTATTGGCTCAAATATGTGACTGCATCATCAACAGGATCATCCTCCTTCAATCAGGGAGGCTAACTGAGTCTTCTCCTTCAATCAAGGAGACTAACTGAGCTTCCTCCTTCAATCAAGGACCAAATCTGGGTGGATCTGCATGACCTAAGCACCCCAAATCAATTAACTGGTGGTTTTTCCACCTACTTTCAATTAAACTAAAGTTGTAAAGGCGCCTCCATCATTATTTTGCCTATTTTTGGTAAATTCCAGTTAACTGGAGTGATTAAAGGCGCTTCCAACAACTTTTGGTGACTCAGTTCAGTTCAGTTCAGTTGACCTCACCTAACTGAATTCAGACATGTGCCCTTACCCATTGATTGACATGCAGTTGAGTTCTATTCAGTTAAACTCAATCTAAACTACCTTCGATTCAGTTAGAGTTAATTATGGTTGTGATTACTGGTTAACTAATGTGTCTAGTGGTGTCTAACTGATAGTTAAGCCACTCTCATGTATGCAATTCAAATGACATCTCTACGATTCGAATTGTCTGGTTATTCATGCCAGTGTATGACATTGTATCTCTACTGTTGATTAATGATAGATATTATACAACTGCAACTTCTAATTACAGTGTTTTCATGTCATTTTTCTGTGTAATTGATCCTTGAATCTTCTGTAAGTTTTGTCTTGGTCCTCAGATTAGTGTGACTCAAATTTCATATGGTATCAGAGCCATGGCAGGACAAGGCAATTCTTCTTCTACAGATTACTTGTTGGATCTATGATGCAATTTGAGCAAAAAGCTCAAAACCAATTCCAGCTCTGTACCAGAAGCGGAGAGTTTACCACATAATTCCTAGAAGCCTAACCTTGTTGATCAAGCTTGCTTGATTAACTAAGCTAGGTGTGAAGCAAACTCCAAAAGTGTAGGTTGTTCGACCTTATTGTGTCTTTTTGGTGTGTTCGCAGGTTTCTCAAAGCATTTTCACAACATTCGCTAAAGCAGCATACTGGCCTCTTCAAGCAACCTCCTAACTCCTTTCAACTACCATCAGTGGAAGGAGGACATTGAGATTCAGTTGCACTCCAAAGGACTCTACAGAGTCACCATGGGGACAAAACAAGAGCCAAATGCACTAGTAGACAAAACAAAATATTGGAATAAGCTTGATGAAGCATATGGATTTCTGTTTCTTTCAATATGTAAGGATCTTATTTTCCACCTCACTGGATTGAAGACTCCCAAGGAGATATGGGAACAACTTGCTACTCTGTTTGATAAGCAAGATGACTTGAGAATCTATCAACCGGAGAATGAGCTGATATCTCTAAACCCGGGCAACTTTGAAACCATGAATGGCTTCTTCACCAAGTTTAAGCACTTGGTGCTCCAATTGAAGCAGTGTAAAGTTGAGAAGGAGGATGATCAACTCACCCTTTCCATCCTTTCGAAACTTGGCCCAGATTACTTTGTTTTTGTGTCCACCTTTCATACAGGAAAACTTACAATTCTAAATTGGAAGATGTTGACCCTCAATTCATTCGTTAAGTCTCTCACCAATGAGCATGGCAATCTTGTGCAAATGGGAATCATCAGATCCTCTCAAGATCAAGATTTGTTTGCTAGAGGACCTAAAGTTATGAATGGAAAGGGGAAGAAAAATAACCAAAAGACAAAGTTTGACCCTCCCAAGCCAAAGGAGAAACACCAGCAGCTAGATGAGCCCTCAGGCTCAAGAAAGTACAAGAAAAATGGCAAAGAAGGCAAAGAAAAGATCAAATGTTCTTATTATGGTAGGGGCTTTCATCCTGAAAGCTCTTGCATAAAGAGACAACTTGATCAAATGATACTTATCCTTGAGAAGAACAACATCAATCTTCTTGAAGGTGCAAGGAAGAAAGATAATCAAGATCGGAGCAATCAGCCTAAAAGAGGACATGGCCTCATGGCTAATGTTTCGAATCCTAAAGCTCTTCTCATTGACTCTGGTGCTTTGAACCATATGGTGGCAAGCAAAGACTCAATTTCATCCCCGGACTCCAACGGCAACATTCCCATCCACATGGGAGATGACTCTCAAATCACTTCAAAGGGCAAAGGTACTGTCAAACTAGAACATGGAAGCTTCAAATATGTTCTTTATGTGCCTGCTTTGGATTCAAACCTTTTGTCTGTGTATCAAATGACACACACAGGTTTTCCCAAAAGAGTTACTTTCAGCCCAAATGATGTGGAGATCTTAGAATTTGCATCTGGATCATTCATTGTAACAGGTATAGTGAATCATTATGCTAATACCTGTGAGTTCTCCAAGTTTGTGCCTGATGCAAAGCCCACCGCCCTTCTAACTCATGGGAATGAGATCAGTCGGTTGTGACATGAAAGGTTTGGACACCTAAATTTCAAATACTTGCAGCAAATTCAAAAGCATTCCATGGTGGAAGGCCTCCCTACAATCAAAATCTCCAAAGGATTTTGCAAATGATGCATTGTCGACAAGCATCCTGAGCATAAATTTGATCGGGGATGATCCATTCTAATGTCAATGGTCCAGTGCCTACAACCACAATGAATGGATAGAGGTATGTTCTCACTTTCATCGATGACCTGTCTAGTTTCACATGGATCTTTTTTCTCAAGAAAAAATCTGAAGTCCTTGAAAATTTCATAGATTTTAAGGCTTCTGTTGAGAATGCCTCTGGGAGCAAGATCAAATCTCCCAGATCTGACAAGGGAGGCGAATACATCAAATCTGAGTTGCTGCAAATTTGTGCTAAAAGTGGAATCAAGATTGAGCACACCATTCCCTACACACCTCAACAGAATGGTGTAATGGAAAGGAAAAAACAGGCTCTAAAAGAGATGACAACCTGCATGCTTGAAGCTAAAGATTTGGCTGCAAATATTTGGGTTGAAGCTATGAATGTTGCTTCCTACATTCAGAACAGGCTCCCTCATTCATCTCTGAAAGGAAAAACACATTTCGAAGCATACTTTGGTCACAAACCAGATGTGTCCAATTTCAGAGTTTTTGGGTCCACTGCTTGCGCTTGAATTCCACTAGATAAGAGGAAGTCTTTGCAACCGCAGAGTATTGAGTGCATGTTCATTGGGTATCTAGAGGAATCAAAGGGATACAAACTCTTGAATATCAGAACCAAAAATATATTCATAGAGAGAAGTGTCCGCTTCGAAGAACCTCTCCAAGATGTGAAACTAGTAGAGGAAGAAACTGTTGAAATTCCCTCTCATTCTGTTGATGACTCTGATGATGAAATTGGAAGTGTGAGCTCTTATATTCCATATCTAATGTCTGATATCAATGAGCATGATATATCAAGTTCTGAAAGAAATTATAATGTTCCCACTCATCTACCAAAATGGGCCGAAAAGACTCTCTCTTTTGCAGGAGTAGATGTTGGAAATCCTGTTGATCCAAGGAGAACTCAGACAAATTTTCAAAAAGCAGGTATTGCTCTTTATTGCAATGATTATTTGTTGTCTGAGACCTGCTACATGATGATTGAATCTGATCCTGAGTCATATTATCATGCTCGGAATGATCCTGGATGGCAAGCTGCAATGGATGAAGAGTTCAACTCTCTCCGAAAAAATGCAACTTGGGAGCTAGTTTCTCTTCCACCTGGGAGGAAACTTGTTCAATGCAAGTGGGTATATCGACAAAAGGTTGTTGCAGATGGATCAACCTACAAATATAAAGCACAACTGGTAGCAAAAGGATTCTCTCGAGTCCAAGGAGTGGACTACTCCGAGACCTTTGCACCTGTGGCAAAAATGGATTCTATAAGGCTAGTTTTGGTCATTTATGCATCCAAGCACTGGGAGGTGCACCATATGGATGTAAAAAGTGTTTTTCTTCATGGAGACCTACAAGAATATACATGAAGCAGCCTAAAGGATACACATCAGATCCATCATTAGTTTGCAAGCTAGAGAATTCCGTGTATGGCTTAAAACAGGCCCAAGAGCTTGGTATGCCAAAATGGATTCCTTTTTGCTATCACAGAACTTCGAAAGATGTAAGTCTGATCCAAATGTGTACTCGCAACTATATGAAGGTAATTTGTTGATTATAGTTTTGTATGTTGATGATCTACTAATCACAGGAAGCACTCTTGCTTCAATCAGCTTCATAAAAACTGTTTTACATGAAGCCTTTGAGATGAGTGATCTAGGCTTGTTGAGACAGTTTCTCGGGCTAGAAATAACTCAAGATTTCGATGGGATTCATTATAGGAAATTTGGCGTCTAAAATGGGCCTTATAAGAAAACGTGCCAAAATAAGTTTTTGTGAGTTGGAATTCAAGAACCAATAGAATTTCAATAAAATAAGNGCCACCCCAAAAACAAGAAATACCTGAAAAAACGTGATGATGATGTCATCATCACATTTTTTCAGGTATTTCTTGTTTTTGGGGTGGCGGGGTCCATCAAAAGTATGCAGTGTAGGTACTCGTTGGATGCAGAATCAAATTCTGCATCCAACGAGCTCTCCCGATCGAAATTTTAGTAAAAACACAGGGAGATATGTCGAAAATACGAACACAAAAAGTAGTTTTTTTCTTTCTT
>LPNX010393240.1:116853-133729 GCA_001517045.1 Pseudotsuga menziesii
TTGACATATTTCATTGTGTTTTTACTCAAATTTCGATCGGGAGAGCTCGTTGGATGCGGAATTTGATTCTGCATCCAACGAGTACCCACACTGCATACTTTTGACGGACNGGTGACACAATCCAAATATGCTTCAGGCATGTTAATTAAGTTTAATATAGTTGATTGTAAGGTTGCACATTTTCCCTTCCTCTCAGGAATTGGTCTTGAAGAGGAAAATACTACTCCACAGGTGGATTCTACTCTCTACCGTCAGCTAATCAGAAGCCTTCTCTACTTGACACATTCAAGGCCTGACACTTGTTATGCCATAAATGTTGTATCAAGGTATATGCAGCAACCTCATGAGCTTCATTGGAGGGTAACCAAGAGGATTCTACAGTACGTGCAGGGTACTAGATCATATGGCATCCGCTATGCTGTTGATTCTAAGCTAGACTTGGCAGGATTCACAGATTCAGATTGGGCTGAAGATAGCCTTGATCGAAAGTCTACTTCTCGCTACGTGTTCATGTTTGGTGGTGGGCCTATTTGTTAGTCAAGAAAAAAGTAGGCTGCCATTGCATTATCTTCAGCAAAGGCAGAGTACAGGGGAGCGATCAATTCATGCATCCAGATAGTTTGGCTGCAAGGTATTTTGTCCGAGTTTGATATTGGTAGTACTTCATCTACTGTCATTTTTTGTGACAACCAAAGTGCTATCAAGATCTCAATAGATCTGATTCAGAGACAGAGAACCAAACACATTGAGATCCACATGCACTACATCATAGAACTTGTGCATGACAGGGCAGTTGTTCTGCAATATTGCCCCACGGATGAGCAAAGTGCAAACATTTTCACCAAGAACTTTACTGAGAAAAAGTTCACTTACCTCCGTTCACTGTTGGGAGTGAGTTCATCATGGTGAAGTCAGTTATTTCTTTAGTGTTCAGCTTGAGGAGGGGTTTTCTTTCCCACAAGGTTTTTCCTCTTTTCCTCACTTAGATTTTTTTGAGCATTTTAGAGTAAATTTTTGTAAAGGGTGACCTATGGACTTTCTTGTCAGGGCCCTATTATTTTTTGTACTCCTCCACCTGAGTATAGCTTAAGGGGGGGTGTTGGAGTCATTATCCAACCCATGCATCATTATTTGGCCTAATTTACCACTTATCCTAAGTTATTGGCTTGAATGTGTGACTGCATCATCAATTGGATCATCCTCCTTCAATCGGGAAGGCTAACTAAGTCTTCTCCTTCAATCGAGGAGACTAATTAAGCTTCCTCCTTTAATCAAGGACCAAATCTGGGTTGATCTGCATGACCTAAGTGCCCCAAATCAGTTAATTGATGGTTGTTCCACCTACTTTCAATTAAACTGAAGTTGTAAAGGCGCCTCCATCATTATTTTGCCTATTTTTGGTAAATTCCCGTTAACTGGAGTGATTAAAGGCGCCTCTAACAACTTTTGGTGACTCGGTTGAGTTTAGTTCAGTTGATCTCACCTAACTGAAGTTAGACATGCGCCCTCGCCTACTGATTGGCACGCAGTTGAGTTCTATTCAGTTAGATTCAGTCTAAACTGCCTCTGATTCAGTTAGAGTCAATTATGGTTGTGATTAGTGGTTAATTGATGTGCCAAGTGGTGTCTAATTGACAGCTAAGCCACTCTCATGTATGCAATTCGAATGACCTCTCTGGGATTCAAAATGTCATGTTATTCATGCCAGTGTATGACATTGTATCTCTATTGTTGATTAATGATAGATATTATACAGTTGCAACTTCTAATTGCAATGTTTTCATGTCATTTTTCTGTGTAATTGATACTTGAATCTTCTGTAAGTTTTGTCTTGGTCCTCATATTACTGTGACTCAAATTTTATATGTTGAACTCCTTGCTCTAAAAGCATTAATGTTGATTGCATTAGGAAATGGATGTCTAAGTTTGCAAATCTTCGAAGACTCTATGATGGTTATAAATTGGCTCAACAAAATTCAAAGATGCTCAAATTTACACTTGAGTCCCTTGCTGCTAGAGATTTAGGAAATTGTGGGAAATTTTAACTCTATTTCTTGCAAACATGTGTAAAGGGAGCATACCCAAGAAGCAAACACATCATCTAAAGAGGGCCTTTCGCTAGGTAAAGGACAAATTCAGGTAATCAAGATGAGATCGAATCAATCCTACCAATTTTACCATCACCCATTCATCAAAGCAGGGGAACCAAGCAACAAATAATAGTGCCTACAAATGGATGAACACGAGTCGTTTTTCAAAGAGATTAAGCTTTCGCAAATACTTCCTTTTAGTCAATATGGCTCAATGAAAACAAGACCAATCTCCACCAAGTCATGCAGTTATTTTGATCGGCATTTTTTGACAGATTGTTGTTCAAACAGTTAGATGATCAACAAATAATAGACATATATCAGTTTATCAATATTCATGCTTTATAAGAAGTTGACAAATGCAGATTTTGTTAACGTATTATGTCTTTTTGGCCACTGGTTGGCGAACCTCTATATCTGGAAATACATACTCTACATATATCTGCAAATGTAATTTTATACCCATTAATAAAATTACAATTTTTTTTACGAGGAAGAAAATGCATATCAAATCCATGTTAATCGAAAATGTGGCCATGTGTATGTTATAAACATAAACATCTGGAGCTCACATTTTCCAACTCACGTATTAGTAACATTAAGATGCCATATTGTGCTTCAAAACTTAGAAGGTGGGATCATTGTTGAAACAATAAATTTCAAGAATTGTTTTTTATATTTATATAGTAGCATTTTAAATGATTATTGAAATGGGTTTATTATCAATTGCAATATATGACTTGTGCATGTTTTTTCTAGAAGGCAAAGCTTGAGAGTGATTTAAAGAAAGAAAAACAATTTATCAATGTTAAAAAGAGTTGTAAAAGATCAACATCTCTTTGCTTGAAGAATATAGACTTGAATTGCCAAACTCATTAAACAAGCAATAGGAGCTCAAATAGACATCAAGACCTACGAACTTCAAATAAAAAGCAAAGTTGTCAAAACTCTTCTAAAGAATAAGCCTATAATAAACTAGAATTCTTAAAAGTGAAAGAGGAAAACTCTACAGATATTCTAACCAAAATTGCGAAATTAAAATGCACTTACAATAATACTCCCTGGAAATGTTGAAGAGAACACGCACATGCCTATGAATCACCTCAAATCTCGTGACTTCAAAGGAGCTTTATATGGGATGTATGATAGGGATCCTTTTGGGCAAGGTCATGATCACATTTTACATAAGCCTCCTATAACTTATTAGATCCATTATATTCAAGACTTTTAAGTCACTAGAGCAAGTTATTAGGGATCGAGGAAGTGCCAGGCCCAACCCATTATAAGATACTTTCAAGTGCTCACAATTTAGAGCATCTTAGTGAGTTTAAAAAGTTTTCTGCAGTAAATTGTTAATAGTGGCTCAAAAAAACATAAAACACTTCATTAAAATGTCAAAACAAAAAAAAAACATGAAATTTTCCAAGATTGATTTAATTTATACAATATGATAGTAAGTGGAAGGGAGCTAGTGAAGCTTTAAGCTTTTGCAGGTACTTCCTTTTGGTCAATATGGCTAAATGAAAACAAGACCAATCTCCACCGAGTCATGCAGTTATTTTGATCAGCATTTGTTGACAGATTGTTGTTCAAACAGTTAGATGATCAACAAATAATACACATATATCAGTTTATCAATATTCATGCTTTATAAGAAGTTGACAAATGCAGATTTTGTTGATGTATTATGTCTTTTTGGCCACTGGTTGGCGAACCTCTATATCTGGCAATATATATACTTTGCATATATCTGCAAATGTAATTTTATACCCATTAATAAAATTACAATTTTTTTTACAAGGAAGAAAATACATACCTAATCCATGTTAATCGAAAATGTGGTCATGTGCATGTTATAAACATAAATATTTGGAGCTCACATTTTCCAACTCACGTATTAGTAACATTAAGATGCCATATTGTGCTTCAAAACTTAGATGGTGGGATCATTGTTGAAACAATGAATTTCAAGAATTGTTTTTTATATTTATATGGTAGCATTTTAAATTATTATTGAAATGGGTTTATTATCAATTGCAATATATGACTTGTGCATGTTTATCCTAGAGGCAAAGCTTGAGAGTGATTTAAAGAAAGAAAAACAATTTATCAATGTTAAAAAGAGTTGTAAAAGATCAACATCTCTTTGCCTGAAGAATATAGACTTGAGTTGCCAAACTCATTAAACAAGCAATAGGAGCTCAAATAGACATCAAGACCTACGAACTTAAAATAAGAAAAGCAAAGTTGTCAAAACTCTTTTAAAGAATAAGCCTATAATAAACTAGAATTCTTAAAAGTGAAAGAGGAAAACTCTACAGATATTCTAATCAAAATTGCGAAATTAAAATGCACTTACAATAATACTCCCTGGAAATGTTGAAGAGAACACACACATGCCTATGAATCACCTCAAGTCTCGTGACTTCAAAGGAGCTTTATATGGGATGTATGATAGGGATCATTTTGGGCAAGGTCGTGACCACATTTTACATAAGCCTCCTATAACTTATCAGATCCATTATATTCAAGACTTTTAAGTCACTAGAGCAAGTTATATTAGGGATCAAGGAAGTGCCAAGCCCAACCCATTATAAGATACTTTCAAGTGCTCACAATTTAGAGCATCTTAGTGAGTTTAAAAAGTTTTCTGCAGTAAATTGTTAATAGTGGCTCAAAAAAACATAAAACACTTCATTAAAATGTTAAAACAAAAAAAAACATGAAATTTTCCAAGATTGATTTAATTTATACAATATGATAGTAAGCGGAAGGGAGCTAGTGAGATAAATAACCAACTAAACAAATTATTAGGTATGAAGCCTTGTTTTGAAAAATATCAAGGTAACATGTAAATGTTAAGCTTTGTTTCCATCAACCCTTATATAACTAAGAATATTTATAGATATTATATGACATTGCCATGAACTTAAGATTCTTATCATCTATTAATGCACAGGGTTATCAAACTAATAGGTTTAGTTAGCATGTGAAGAATAGTTAAATTGTGTGCTAAGTGATCATGAACTTTTTACCTTTGCCATTTGCATTTGTAATTATTAATAATTAGTTAAATATATTCTTAAATCTCTATTATTTAAGATAGTTTGCTTGATGCATGGGTGGAACAAGTGTTGTATGAAAGAAATTACTTTCTACTCCACGGGTGGGTAGAACTAGTGTTGTATGAGAAAATTTGTTTTTCGAAAATTCATTCTTTGTTAGGGCCATTTAGTTGACTCCCTACCAAGAGAATGTTTTTAATCAATCACTCTGTTCGGTAAATGATTAATTGTAAGTTGTATTAATAAATAGAAACCCATTTATTGGCATCAATGATAATATTTTAATAAATGGTATGTTTAATTTCATATGATGGATGAATCCCACTAACCACATGAAAAATAAATACATGACACTAATTCAAATATGAGGCCACTATTCCTCAAGCTATTTTCTCTCAATAACACTTAGGTGTTATATATTTGAAAACAAAAGCCTCGACATTTTGTTGGACATGGTTTCAAGTTCTACAAATGCACCCAATCTAGTGGTATTGTAATCTTAAGCTTTTATTAGGAAGGAATATTGGCTATAATTGTCCCTAATACATTTTAACTATAGAGGAATAAGTGTACATGAAATTTATGCAATGGTTTGTACAAGCTACTTACCATTGTTCATTATATGGTATTTAATGTTAAAGAGCAATTAATTATTTTTAACATAAAAACAATATACAATATCTTTCAAGATGAGCAATATATTAAAAAACTAGACAGCAAATAGGATAAGCTATGATTCTGGTTGGAGGTTTCAAATGTGAACAAGGATAGGTTTTTATTATTGTCATTCTATTTTCTGAAAAAAATTGATTTCCCATTTTTCTTGGTTTACTGTTTATTTTTTACATATTTAGTACAACAGGAAACATGGGAAATTTTCTGAAAAGATAAATTCATTTCTACTTATTTAGCCAAAAACTTGGGATAGGGAAATGAAATGACAGGGAAGGCGCTTTGGACAATCAAGGGAGGGCCCTCCAAATTTGAGGGAATGTCTTAGGAGGCATCCCCTCATGAATTTATTAATAATGAATCAGGATTAGCTGGAAACACACAATCTTACTTAAATTACAGGGCATGTTCACACATCTCACATAACTTAGGAGCTGTACTATTCTTAATTTGTAGACTTCTATAGTCCCATGTGGAATTGCAATTTCGAGGAGGTTAATTTGTCGTCTTACATAATCGTTTAGGATTTGTTTGGTCTTCCATGACATCATTTTTTTCCTTTTTCCAAATCATGATTGCATCGAAAGGCAACCAGTGTGGTAAAGATGTAGTCCCATGGGTGACGCTTACATTATCATATGTCAGAGTAAAAATATATAGCATTTATAGCAAACAATAATAGTAATTACTATATGTTATGAACATATAAACGCAAACAATAATAGTAATTACTATATGTTAGGAAAATATAATCGCAAACAAAGTATATATATAATATCAAAAAAATGTGTACATATAATATTAAAAAAATGCTATATAGAAAGATAAACAGAGAGATACCTGAAATATATGCAGATAAATAGAAATACTATAAATATGGCATTTACATAGAAATGTTGTTACAATGTAAATATAAATATCTAAACAATCAAAATTGTATTTTTACAAATCCATATCTACATAAGTTGAGTTTTAAGTATTGCAGAGTTGAGGTAGAATACAACCAACCTAAATTCATCTTAAATGATCAAAAAATTTAAACCTCAATAGAGTTTATCCCTCTCCCCTGTTGAATTTTAGCATTAGCATATAACTTAAAAAATGTACAGATAAACTTTAAACAAATAAACAGTGAAGTAAAAACACATTCATCACATCAACACAATGGACACAATATTTTTCACTGGGGAAACCTTCAAAGGACAAAAACCCCAAAAGCATTAGTAGCTCATCTCGTAAATGAGATGACTTAGGAAATTCTTCAAAAAGTTCCTCAAATCCAGATTTGGATTTTACCCACAGTAACAGTAAAATTTATCAGTAAAAAAAAAATCAGACTGATAATTACAAACCCCAAATCCAAAATTTCCAGAATTATGAAAATTACCCAAAACAGGATTTTCTCTCTCCTGTCTAAAAATCTGACTGCCCGGAAAAACTCAGACTGTACCGTCTGCTGCCCAAAAAATCTTAGACTGCCTGAACTGTACCTGAGCTGCTCAATCTGCCCAGATCTAGGCTTAACTACTGCCCATTGACTTTTTACCTGCCCGATCTGCCCTTCAGTCTGCCCGTGACAGTTCAAGACTGTAGGGCAGCTATCTGCTGCTGCTGAGGTGGCTGGGCAGCTTGACGTGGGTTGGGCCGAGGCTTTAAAGCCTACCCAATGCCTCTCGGGGCCTGCTATTTAGCAGCCCGAGGTCTGCACAGTCAACCCGGGCCTGCTATTTAGCAGCCCGTGGCCACGACAACCCTGTCAAGGTCTGCCCTAGGCTGCCCGAGGGTGCCCAAGGACCTTCAGCCCTCACAGTAGCGCTTGTGATGAGCTGCCCGGAGGTGTATGGAAGGGCAGTGCCTTCCCCAAAAGAAAATCACAGCCCGTGAGAGAGAAAAGACAGGCAGCCGGTGAGGAGAGAGAGAGATGGCTGCCCGGAAAAAATGAGGAGCTGCCACAAAAAATTCTGAGAGGAAGAATGCTGATAAAAACCCTAGCTGAGGGTTTGCTGAGGATGCCCTAGCTGAGGCAAAATCTTCTTTAGTAAAAATAGCAGCTTCACCTGTCAAAGCAAACTTGTGTGTAATAATAAGAAGACTTGATCTTCTTTTATGTGGGACCAAAATTAGAAAAGATAAAAATAATAATATTTTAATCTTTTCCTAATTTCACTTTTACCTTCTTACCAAAAGGTCTTTTTATTTATCTTTGACTTTTACCAAAAGTCCTTATTTATTTTTGACTTCCACCTTTGGTCCCTTTCCTGTGGTACAAAAGTCCTTACTTAATTTGCTTTTGAATTTGGCATTTTTCCAAGTGCCCCTGTGGTCCTTTTTTATTCCAAAAAGACATCATCATAAACCAAGAGAGTTACTAATGCTTTTATCTCACGCTCTGTGTGACACCTAGATCTGGTACTAGGGTAACTTAACCAAGGGTAGCTAATCCTTGGAGAAGTACACCAAGCCCATAGATCAAGGGTAAGAGTGCCACACATGCCTAGACCTAGTCTAGGGCTTACAATGCCTTCCTAGTAATAGACCAGGTGCCTCCATTCTCCAAGAGAACTAAGTTGAGTCTGCCAGTACTAGACTGGTCTACATCGTGGTCCCGGACCAGATGTCTACTCAACACTAGGTTGAGTCTACCCAAGATAGAGTTGGGTCTATATCATGGTCCCAAACCAGATATCGACCATTCAATAGAATGGTCACTCAACACTGGGTTGAGTCTTCACCGTGGTCCCATTCTCCTAAGAGAAGGGCTCTCGATGTTGCCCAAAAAAATCAACATCCCCAACACTTTTAATAGATCCAAGGTTAAGAAAGATCTACGTTGGTTGTCTTAAGAAGGATCTAACCTAAATTCATCTTAAATGATCAAAACATTTACACCTCAATAAAGTTTATCCGTTTCCCCAACACTTTTAATAGATCCAAGGTTAAGAAAGATCTACACTGGTTGTATTAAGAAGGATCTACACTGGTTGTATGGTCAAAGGAAGGGAAGTAGCCTATAGGTAATTCATATATAAATGTAGACCTTTCACTGACCAAAATCCTATTTCAGGTTTTGTCAATATGTGACATCAAGGATTTTGCATTTGAACAAATGTCCTTGCATTGGCAATGGGCTAGAAGCATCTAAAGAGAACTCCATCGCATTACATTAATTTTACTCGGGCTAGAAGCATCTAAAGAGAACTCCATCGCATTACATTAATTTTACCCCTTCATTGAGGACCTCCGTCTTGAAAAAACTTGAGAAGCTTCTTTATTACACGTGTTAAAGAGTATCCACCCCTATCAAGAGGGGAACACCATTTTATTGTGATGAGGCATGTGACCACCTGGCACAACTTAATGGCCATGAAGGCTCTAACTGTTAATCAACATCCCCTTTGCAAGCCACACTGACCACCTTTTTGAGGAATTGGACCCTAGTCGGGGTGCGATAATATCACCACACTTTCATCAACCCAGTTGAATTCAAGTCGCAAACCTCCATATAAAAATTTCACAACTGAACTCAATGGGACAGTCAATTATATTTTGTTTTCAAGTTCTCATTATATACAGGCTCTGCCATATTTTATTAAAGTTAGTGCAGCTGCGAGACCCATTCTTGGGGAGGATGGTACTCTAGTCAGATAACTAGGGCAGAGTAAGACCCTAGAAGGTACCCTAGGTCCCCTAGTAGTCTCTTGGGGTTCTTGGTCTGGGACCAAACAGGTTGATGCCATGACAAAGCCCCTAGCATGTGGATAGGGCCCCTATGTGCCTCTAGGGTATTCTGGTCTGGGACCAAGGACACGGTGTCTAAGTAGATCTTGCAGGTAGAGGCAGACTCTTGGTCTGGGACCAAGCAAGTCCTGCAGGTGGTTGATCAACTTTTAGTCTGGGATTGAAGCTCAGCTTAATACTGAGAGCCATTCTCTGGGAGAATGGAGGCACCTGGTCAGTTACCAAGAATTTGATTCAATCTGGGACTGAAGCTCATCTTAGTACTGAGAGCCATTCTCTGGGAGAATGGAGGCACCTAGTCAGTTACCAGGAATTTGATTCAGTTTAAGAATGAAGCTCAACTTAGTACTGAGAGCCATTCCTAAGAGAATGGAGGCACCTGATCAGTTACCAGGAATTTGATTAAGTTTGGGACTGAAACTCAACCTAGGGATGAGAGGCATTCTCTTAGAGGATGGAAGCACCTGGTCAGTTACCAGGAAGTTGATTCAGTCTGGGAATGAAGCTTAGCCTAGGGATGAGGGTCATTCTTTAAGAATGGAAGATGATGATGTGTGACGTCCTCTCTCCTAATCGTTACTGCTAGGTTGCTTCTCAAGGGACTGGCCACCCCTTGATGATGTCACTAGCACCTAACCCTTAGGAGCAGTATTCAGGACCAAAGAATCGATACCATCCAGTTTTGATCTTCCCCTTATATAGTGATGAATAAAACAATGTACCTTGAAAGAGAAAAAATTAAAGTCCTTGGCCTTGTTGGTCCTATAGGAGTTGTTTGTCCACCTTTACGGTTTACCTTATCTTGTGCTTATGTGGGTTGTTTTATTGTGATCCCTCCTTGGTTAACTCATGGTCCTTCATCTTACTTGGTCCTAGCACTCTTATTGTGTGTACCTTTGTTATGATGACTCTTACCTTATGGGTTTTATCCTTAGTCATATTCACTTTATGGTTTTATTAATAAAACCTTTGGACCATTCACTTTATGGTTTTATTAATAAAACCTTTGGATCTTTTACTTTATGGTTGGACCATTTGATGTTTATGGTTCTTTATTTTACTTTGGACCACTTTATTTTTTGTTTTACTTTATGACACCCTTAGAACCTTTGGTCCACTATCCTAAGTTTATTTTATAAAATCATTTGTACCATTTATTATCTTTATTAAACCTTTGAACCTTTGGTTATGATTTTATGGTACCCTATCTTAAGGATAATGAAGGTTATAAAGTCTATCCATGTGATCTATCCTTTGACACTAATGAGCAGCGTGAGCATGTAGTGTGAATGGGTTCTCTTACTCTTACCTGTTGCTACACGCAACTTGCACCAGTGTAATTGTATCTTTTCCTGCAACGTAACATTTCTCCCCTTGCCCGCATCTGCAACATGATCTCTGCGTGTATGTTGCCTCCGCGTGACTATACGTTGCTCAGAAACGTGATTTCTTTTGCTCCAGCAGCATGACCATTTCCTCTTCCTCCTCTAGCGTGACTGGGCACCTAATTCTTCGCTAGTGTGACTGGGTCCACCGTATGACCTTTCTTGCACCTCCGCGTGACTATTCTTTCATGTGATGCTTTCCCTCTGCGTGACTATTTCTCTGCATGATTGCCCTCTTCGTGATGCTTTCCACCAGGAAGAGAAACTGTGATGCTTTCTCTCTGCGTGACTGTTTTCCACATGTTGCTTTCCACCAAGAAGAGAAACTGTGATGCATTCCCTCTGCATGACTGCTTTTCACTAGTGTGACTCGTGTCTCCTTCACTGTCTCTGTTTACACCGACGTGAGTCTGTGAACTCTTCAGCCTAATCGTGACTGCCTTACATTGGTCATGATCTGCTTGATCCCTTTCTAGCTCTGTCGTGAGCTTTCTAGCTCAGCCGTGATTAATTCTCAAATGCACCGTTGACTGATTGATCCATCTCCGATTCAGCCGTGAGCTCCCTAACTCAGTCATGACCACTCACTGATAGATCGTGGGTTGATTGGATCTACCTTATCTCAACCGTGTTAATTCTCAAGTGTACTGTGTTTGTTTGATTTAGTTCTTTACTGGGTCTGAGATATTTACTGGGTTGTGCTAGCTCTTAATTGTACCAGGACTGCGTGCCCTGCCCGCATGACTGTATACTCAGCGTGACTGTGCTCCACCTTTCAGTATGACTGTGTGGTTTGTCTTTCATGTGGACTGTGGGCTCTCTTGTAGCATGACCATGAGGTTGCCTCTCAAGTGTGGACTGTGGGTCTCTCAGCATGCATGTGTAAGCATGACTGTGCATCTCTGTACTATGTCACTGTGTGTCCTTTGTCAGCGTGACTGCACTAAGTATGACTGTGCTTGTTAACTAAGAAGTCTGGGTCAGCATGCTTCTGCCTTAAACCTCTTACGCTCTCTCTCAAGGTACTTAAATTGTTTGCCTAGTTGACTTGTTCCTTCAGTGACAAGATCAACCTAAAGTATCTGAGTATAAGGCTGATTCCAATATTGGTTATGATTCTTTACAACTGATATCTACTGTACATTATTTTATCATGTTGTTACTGTACATGGCATTTGATGATTCTTGAGGACCAACATTAACGCAGTGACTAAGAGAGCATTAAGTTGAAAGAAATGAAAATTATGTTTTTGTTTTTTATTACAGTTCAAATTTTATTAAGCAGTACTATTCTGAATCTGAGTTTATATGATTATGCATCAAAGTTTACTACTTGTGTTAAAAATACTCCTCTAACCCTGAAATTTCAACATCTTCTGAATCCCAACTTCCCCAAAAAAACTGTGAAGGATGCCTAACCATTGCCTGTTGGATTGTGGAAAATCCCCAAGATAGACCCTTGAGATAAGGGACATCTTCGTGTTGTCTTGTCCCCAAGGCATCCGCCCATCCCCAAAACATATGAAATGCAGTGGATGCATTCCAGATCCCCAAGGATACCTCAACTGTGGAATCTTTCTGCCTCGCATTTTGTAACTCAAATGCACAATCTAGAAATGGATATGAAATAATGAGCCAGCATAATAATTTGCCAATAAAAACTATCTTAGAAGAACACAACAATCCCCAAAAAGAAATTTTAATTTAAGGGATAAACTTTGACTTCAACAATACCAGAATGCTGATAATGCCAAAAGGCATAATATTACATAAACTAGATTCTAAAAGATACCATTAAAAACACCAATTAACCCTACCACAGCACAGACAGTGCCTATGCCTCTGTTCAAGGGGTCTAGAGTGTAGTCTAGATGCCATTAAAAACACCAATTAACCCTACCACAGCACAGACAGTGCCTATACTTCAGAGTACAAGGAGCCTAGAGTGTAGAAATTTCATTTGCCCAACAGAAACATCACCTTCCTGTCACTGTCCACTTTCCCGTTATGTATCAAAGCTCTTTGGATAGCACAATCTCACTTTTGCATTCTTGGAAATCAAAAAATATACTGAGGAATCTCGAGAGGAAATGGAGCCACCCGGACACTGAATTCTGGTCCATCGGGCTTGCTTAACCTTCACCATCAAACTTCATATGAGGACATGATATATGCCAAAGTGTAAATATAACAAACAGATGAAGTCCGTATCAATTACATACCTTCCAGGAACAAATGTAAAATCACCTTCAATTGAGCCAGAAGAAATCGGCAGAGTACAGCAGCTCTGATATACAAATCCATCACCGCCTTCTTTCAAATATGGATACTGATCAGCACCAACTCAAAGTTAGAAATACCAACCAAACATGAAATCTCAACTTATTAGAAAATATCAAAACTAGCTTTTCAGAATGTTACCTTCCCAATAACAGCTTCACCTTCAACATCATCTATGATAGTGTCATTTGCTCTAATTATCCAATGCCTTCTAGATAGTTGGCATGAACTTAACATTTTCCCCTCAGAAATCTTTTCTTGGTGTAAAAGGCACATGCGGATTGAATAGCTAAAATAATATCTCCCACTGCTCCCCTGTAAACTGCTAACCTCTGGCATAAACACTGCAGAAGCCCGTACCTGGAAATATACAAAACATTAGAAAAAAGAACTGATAAGCAGCATGTAGACCCAACGATATTCCTATAACAGAACAGCTTTATCCCACACCAACAATTTGACCAGCTTATTTCAAACAATATTTCTAGCAGATGATAGGCTATATAGCCTATCACTTAACTATGTCAAATGCCCCCGAAGCTGGAGCACTGGAAGTGGCATAAATCTAATATTAATGTCAGGCTTGGAATAACTCCAAGGTTGAGCCGATTTTAATATTTTATTGAATGTGAAGGTCCTACTTATACAATGAGGAAGTCACCTTTGTCCTTCCTATTCCAAAGGTACGTGCCTCTTCAGCTTTTAATAACTGAAACTAAAAATATTTACATCAATTTACAAAGCAGAAGTCTAAATGTTATATGTTTTCAACCTTTTCCGGTTTCTTTTTCTGGCCTGTTTTTCACATAATACAGTAGAAATTTTAGATTTATTCGTGAAAAGACATGATAATTGTTAAAGTTGCATAATCTTAGTGCCCTCAGGGTATTTGACCCAGCTGAATCCATTTATGTATTCAAAAATGCGATTTAAACACTTCAAAATTCAGATTTTGGAAAAATTAACCAAATTCCCATAAAAAAATCACCTGAAAGTCCAAAATGTCTAACAAATAGAATACTCCATTTACAAATAGAACCATAATCCCTATGGATTAGGTATCCAACATTCCCCTCCTTAATCCAAACAGGTGTTCGTGAGTCCAAGCATCTTTCTAAACTTCTCAAGTTTTTCTCTTCCAGGTGCTTTAGTGAAGATGTTTGTAATGAAAAATGTCTCAAATGTATATAGTCTTGGCCTCTACATGATATTGAATAAGATGGTACTTTGTATTAATGCATTTAGTTTGATCATGGAATCCGGTATCCTTGGCCAGCTTGATTGCAGAAGTATCGTCAACTAGTAGAGGAGTAGAATTCAGTTTCTCTTGCAAATTTTCACGTATCTTCCTAAGCCACACAATCTCCTTTGTTGCTTCTGCTACAACCACATATTCCGCCTTTGTTTTGGAATATGCAAGAACATACTATTTGCATGATCTCCAGGAGACAGTTGTTGATCCAAGACTCGTGAGGTAGCCTAAAGTGGACACTCTATTCTCTTTGTTGCCATCAAAGTCTGAATCAAAATATCCACTAAGTTTGAAGTCATCTACCTTAGGGTATTGAGTCCAAATTCTTTAGTTCCATTTCAAGTATCTTAGAACTCTTTTTGTAGCAAACCAATGTCCTTCACAAGGTTTTTGCGTGAACCTGGAATGGATCCCAACATATCCAGTATAGTGGTAAAATAGATAAGACTCCCCACAAGCTGTATGTACTTGGTTGCATCCTCAAATTCATTCCCTTCTTTTGATGTGAGCTTCAAGTTTTGTTCCATTGAAGTAGAGAGAGTTACACTTTGTCATGCCAAACATGTTCAACAACTCTCCAATGTACTTCTTCTGAGAGATTACTATGTACTTTGTATTCTGAGTCACTTCAATTCCCTAGTAGTGAAGATAACCCAAATCAATCATCTCAATGCAGCTTTCATTGTTTCCAATTATCAACAAATCATCAACAAATAGATTTTCTAACTTTCTTGACAAATAGTGTTGCATCATCAAGATTAAAGTGTTCAACATTAAATTTCAAAAGATGCTCTGTTAGCTTTTCATACCATGTGCAAAGTGTTTTTTCAGGCTATACAAAGACTTGAAGAGTTTGCATAACTTTTATTCTCGTCCCGTCACAACAAAGCCTTTTGTTTGACAGATGAAGACATTCTCTTTCAAGTCTCCATTTAAGAAAGCAGTCTACACATCCATTTGATGAACCTTCCACCCATTTTATGTAGCGAAAGCCAACAAAGTATGGATGGTATCTCATTTTGTTGTGGAGGAGAAAGTTTCCTCATAGTCAATGCCTGCTTTATGTGCAAAACCTTTTGCCACAAGCCTCACATTATGCTTGTCAAGTGAGCCATCTGATTTTTACTTGTTCTTGTAGACCCACTTGCAACCAATAGGTTTCATTCGAAATGAAGGGTCTACCAACTTCCATGTCTCATTTTTTATGGGAGAGTTATATCCATTATGCATGGCTTCTTTCCACTCATCATGAGCAACAGCTTCTTCAAAGGAAGTTGGATCAAGGTTAGGAGATAAATTCAATTCACAATCATTTGAAATATCCATATCATCTACATCACATGAATTTGAATTATCTGCATCTCCTGCATCTTGCCTTGTCGAACTTTTGGTTCTTGCCTTTCCAACTTTATCAGAATGAATGCTTTCTAGTGTCTTCATGACCCACAACTTCCCATGAGGGTCTAGGTTTTTTCTCAACTTGCGGTGCTTCATTCTCTTCAAGATTCAATCTTCCAATCCTCTCAGTCACATCATCCAATTGAACCCCCTGTTTTGGTGAAGTGGCAAGAACTACTTCATGAAGGGGTGATGGTGTTGCACAAAGAGATTCCAAAGATTGATCCATGATAGGGAGCGCCCCCCTTTGAGATGTAGAATCTCATTGTCAAATTCATGAAATGTCTTTACATGGGTTAATTTATCCAAACGATCAAACCGACTCTCAATAGATTTGTCATTTTTATTCATTTCAAGAAAAATAACATCTCTAGAAAGTATAAATTTTGTGTTTACCACATCATAAAGACGATATACCTTGGTGGTGTTTTAGTACCCCAAGAAGATGCACTTTCGACTTCTTGCACCAAGCTTGTTTCTTTGTTCATTTGGAATTAAGACATAATAGGTGAAACCAAAAACCCTAAGATGCCTCACTGAAGGAATACGGCCATACCACATTTCATATGGAGTCTTGTTGGAAAGAGCATGAGATGAACTTTTGTTTCTCAAATAGACTGCACACAGAATCACATCACCCCAAAACATCAATTTCACATTCTTAAAAACTAACATGGAGCGTACCATATTCAAGAGTGTCATGTTCATTCTTTCTACTACACCATTCTACTGAGGATTATATGGAACAAATATTTGATGCATAATCCCATGTTGAAGAAGATAGTTTTCAAATTCATTATAAGTGTATTATTTTCCATTATCAGTACAAAGAGTGCCAATATGAGATTGTGCTTCATTTTCAATTCACAAATGAAATTTTTTAAATGTTTCAAATGCTTCAAATTGTGTTTCAATAAACAAACCCAACTCATCTTGGCATAATCATCAATAAAGTTCATGAGATATTTATTACCATTTGCAGAAGCAACAAGCATA
>LPNX010393240.1:133834-153076 GCA_001517045.1 Pseudotsuga menziesii
CCATATCTAGCATACCACAAAAGATTGGAAGACAATGTACCTTCATCATGATAAAAG
Source organism: Pseudotsuga menziesii (assembly GCA_001517045.1). Lineage (NCBI taxonomy): Eukaryota > Viridiplantae > Streptophyta > Pinopsida > Pinales > Pinaceae > Pseudotsuga > Pseudotsuga menziesii. The sequence continues at coordinate 133,892 of LPNX010393240.1, forward strand.
AGGTGTGCAAGTTTTTGTGCCCTTGTTGATGTGCCTTTCAGCTTCAACAATTTCTCATCTACATACCTAATCATGATGACTTGGATGTCAAAGAATCCCCTTAATTCAACATGCCCATCAAATATGTGGATGGAATGGCCTTGATGTTGAATCTACACAAGAGACAGCAAGTTTCTCTGCAACTATGGACAATGGAAAACATTACGCAACAGAAAGATAGGGAATCTAAGCAATTTGAGCCTAATGGTGTTGATTCCCTTGGGTTTAAAGCTAGAATTATCTGCCAAATATACTACATCATCTACATCATCATTCAATTCTTCAAAGAAATCTCTTATAAATGTCATGTGGGAGATTGCACCAATGTCAAAAAGCCAAATATATCTCCAAAATGCAAATGAAGTATTAAACAAAACATCATTTATTCCAACATTGCAATCTACAACAATGAAATGAGCAAATTCATGAGCTTAACTAGACTAGTGAACTTTACCTTTACCTTTGTCTTCTTTTAGCTCTTTCTTCTCTATGATCTTCTCCCACGGAATTCTGCATGTCTTTGTTTCATGTCCTTTCTTGCCACAATGAACACATTGCAGATCAGAGCTCTCGACATGGTTGTTTCTACCCCTTGCCTCTGTAGTTCTTCCTCCCATGTCCTTTTTGCTACCATCTCCTCTAGAAGAATCTTGTGATTGATTCTTCCCTTTCTAGGCAACGCACACAGTCTCTCTAATGGGATGCACTGGCTTCTTTCAAAAGTCTTTTTTTTCTTTCTGCAATTTTCTCCACCAAAGTGTCAAATTTAGGGTCTTTCAGTTGGCCACTAGCTTGAATTGACTCAAGATAGTGTGAATATGTGGGGTAAAGAACCTTGATGAAGGTCTACCTTCACACCAATGGTTTCAATTTCATACATGATGGTTTTAATCTGATATGCAATAGTCATGGGATCATTATTCTTCAACTCTAGGTTAAAGAGCTTCAACAATAATTGAATTAGCTCCAATTCAAAGAGTGAGTCATACAAATCTTTCAACTTCTTCGAAGCATCTTAAGAGTTCTTACCGAATGAAATGTGTTCACTCACCTCTTCCCTTATTGTAGCAACAATCTGTGCATATGCCTTCTTGTCTCTACTCTTCCATATGGAAAGCTCTTTGTCTAGTGTAGGTCCTTTACATGTAGTAGGTGTAACACCTTCCACTCTGTTAACAATCTCTCCTTCACAAATTCATCCCACAAGTCGTTGAAGATGAGCATGTGCTTGATCTTCCTCGACCATTCTTGATAGTTGTCTTTTCCACTAAGCACAACTCCAACAATAGACACTAGAGAATCCATTTTCAAGGATAAAATTACTTAAGCAGAGAATACAAGCTTTTCAATACAATGTTATCCTCAAAGAGATTATGATACCTACACTTCAGTCAATAATTTGATCTCTGCAATATACTACGTTACAATAAATTCCATAGGTCCACAATCTCTCCATAGAGCCTACCTAATATAGTTTACAAGAATCTGCAAGCTACACTATAGTCACCAAATCTCTACTATACAATAAGCTTTGCAATACAATCTCTACAGTAAAGCAATACAAGGTGCAAGTCTACAATCTCTGAAAAGAGCTTAGTTATAATACAATCTCTACAATAGTTAGTAAGAGAACTATAATAAGGTCTCTACAACACAAGCTACAATATATAAGCTCCACAATTGAATAAAAGATATAAGTCTAATACTGTCAATACAGCAATACCTCCGATAACAACAATTTAAATGTTGTTGCCAACAATATCTCTATCCAAAGGACTTGTTATCACATATATATTGCAGTTGGGCTACCATGATGCAGCATACAGATTGATCTCTTTATTTTTCCGAGCTATTTGATTCAGATGGGGTCTTAGCATGGATCATTATAGCCTCAGCTATTTCAGAGCCCTATTTAGTAGTATTTCCTTGACAGGACTGAGATTTCCTTGACCATTGAGAGAATTTCAGTGGTGAACTAGTTCATTGAGCAGAGTAGCAGATCAGATGTGGTACACAATTATAGAGGGGCTTATCAGATGGAGACAGGTATATATGGTGAGACAAGTATACGGCTCCTTGGTGAGTTTTTGCTCTTTGACGTATGTTAAACACCTAGCCTTGTCATGTTAGGATGATCATGGTGACCTATGCTTAAACTACATATGTACTAATGCTTAAAACCTATGTCGTGAATGATCAAAGAGTCTAATGTTGAAGACTATTGTCTATGCCATGCTTTACACAAATATTAAACCTTAGTGCTATGCTGGTTCCATATATCACTTGTCCCCATCCATCCAGTTCATCCATAGTTGTTTTTCTTCCCCTGTGACCTTGGTTGATTAAGACTTGTGAGATTGAATATCTTTTCCCCATCTTGACCCATGTGCATGATAGACTCCTTGTTGTTATGTATCTCTGGCCATGAAGTATGTGGCTTGGCCAGTGTGGCTAAGTTCAACAGGTAGAGTTCAACAGGTAGTCTTCCTTTAGTCCTCAAAACAAGTGCTCCACCCAACAATGTTTTTAGACACTAAAGCATCGGAACGCATAAATGTTATATCTAAATGATGCAAAGTATGAATGTTAAAAAAGTAGTCAGTGGGCAAAGGTTAAGCACTCATTCATTATATAATGTTAGGCTCAATTGCCCTCCACAGGGGCAACAGGGTGAAGCAAACCCGTAGGGGCTATGGATGCTCATTGGCAAACAGGGCTAGGCCTTAGTCATTTACTGAATCCCAGAAGGCTTTCCAAGGCACCTACCTTTGTAGGCTAGCTAACATCTTATGTGAAATAAAACGTTATTGAAAAGGTCAATGGTCAAAGGATGAGTACTCATACTTTGTATAATGTTCGGCCCATTTGCCCCTATAAGGAAACAGGGTGAGACTAACCTGCAAAGGTTATGTCTTTGTCATTTACTGGAGCCCAGAAGGCTTCCAGGGCACCTGCCATTGAAGGTTGACCAATGTTGCAAAGTAATGAAAAGGAAAACTTGCTAGACTCTGAAGGAGAGATCACATTGTCATTGAGATTAATGGATATGTCTTTGTCATGTTAGAAATGTTGCATATGTCATTTTGGTAGAGTGTATGTGTTGTCATTCGGAGAGATCACATTGTCAAAACCAACAAGAGGTCATCACCCATTACTTAGCCTTGTTTTTCCATCCTCACCCAACACTAGCAAATGGTTTAAGCTTTGTAAGTGTGGCATACACAAGAGAATTCCAGAAGGTTCAACGATTTTTCTAGTACACGGGTATATCTTACTGGTTGTTATATTATATTATTGTCACCATGATTTTGAATAGCATGATTAAAGTTGGGTTTTAATAATATATCTTGGGAGCAGTTCTTACCTTGGATGCATGCAGGATCATCCTAGTTCAACATCTCACCTATAGTTTGGGTACTTTGACCTGCTCAACCCAGTTGACCAAGTCAAACATTGTTCCCAATGTTGTGGCTCAAAAAACAACATTGCCTATAATTACTCCAAACATGCCCAAGACCAATACTGCGGTTCGAGTTTTAAGAGTTTGGCCTCAAATTGTAGGATCAGTGATTATTATCAATTTATTATTGGCCAGATTATATTATTATTACAGTGATTTTGGTTCTTCTAGAGCACCACAGTGTTCCAGGGGATATGAGTGGTCACTTATACCATTCTTCTATGTCTCCAAATACTCCGGTGCAGTTAGTTTGCCCCAGTTCTCAGCTTGAAGGAAGATATGATGACTTTTATGATTTTCAGAGGTTGTACCCTATGTTGTTGGGAGCGAGGAGCAAGCGAGGAGGAGGGGCGGGGAGCGGGAGCAGGGAGCGAGGGCGAGAGCAGAGCGAAAAAATAAATTTTCAAAAGCTCCCGTTTTGGGAGCATTTTTTGTATAGCATATATTTTAATATATTTTGATGGATGTATATCTAAAAAACATGTAGGATGTTGAATTAGCTATAGAATACATGGATTAAACCATATAACATCAATCATCTAGTAGTAATAACTTATAACATTATCATCAAATGATCAACCATAAAAACTTTTGTAAGAGCTTGGCAAAGAAGGGAGGTACCATAACATTGTCATCAAATGATCAACCTAGTATAGGAGCTTTTAGTATAGGAAAGGAAGGGAGCGCCTTGAGAGCGTTCTCCCAAAACTGAGAGCGTTATGGGAGCGAGCTTTGAGAGCGGGAGCGAGGGGATAGGGGGCGCTCCCACGCAGCATAGGTTGTACCACCATAAAATGAATTAGGAAATTACTAAAAAACTTGATTTGGCTAGGGAAGTCAAGGAAATGGCAGGAAATTCATCCAGTTAATGGGTTATGGCTCTCTGGACACTTCTTCATCAGTTTTCAGTCAGTATTTGGTCCGACATTATTTTATTGTTGGCGCAGCTAGTGAGGACGTCCCCCAAGGGGCGCCCCTCAACTTGGCCACTTGATGTATTACATTGTTATATCTTATGATGTGAGGTTGTAATGGGGCCTAGGGTGAATTAAGCCCCTAGTGACCCCCTTTTGATGTATTATCATGATCATATCTTATATTAGATTATTTTTTTACTTGGACAATGTGTCATTGGGCAAAAAGTGTGTCCCCCTTGATCTAGTCAAAGTGATACATGTATTGATCCATGTAAAGTTGATCACCATCGTTGAAGATGTTATAATCTCAACCGTTAGATGAAAAAGTGAGCTAGGGTTTGCGTCTCTCAAAAGCTATATAAAGACGAGAATCCCCCCATTGTAAAGCATGAGCTTTGGCATTGGAACTTCTAATAAAGAGATTATTATGGGATTCAACACTTGTGTTCTTGTAGATAGATGAATGTGATGATGATTGGTATTGTTTATCTACCGCATTGAGATAAATTCGACATAGCTCTTGCATCTTTTCGTGTACTAGTTTATTTGCAGTTGAAGGAGGCGAATTGGAGGAAGGCACATTAGTGGGGGGACTCACTCTATTGCCGGCTTTCGGTTTGGTTATCAGGGAGTGGTTACTTCTTTATGATCTCTCATTCTCGTATCTTCTTTATTTTGCAAATCCTGTTTACCTGTTGTTGCTAATTGATTTCTTTGGTGTGGCAGGTGGAAGGGGGCGCTAGGGACATTGAGCAAAGCACAAATTCACCAAGATCTTTCCCGAATCTCTCACTTGACCGTCGAGGAAGCATTCCTCATCATCCAGGAGGATATCTACAAGTTTCAGGTACGTTTCTTAGGTTAGTTCTCATCGTTTCAATTTTCATGCATTGCACATCACACAATTCACTGAAAAAATCACTTGTAGAAGATAGGAAAAATCAACAGATCGATTTGCACTAGGAATCTGCAAATTTGGCGATCTGGGTTTCGTTGGCCATCACAAAAAAGCCTCTCTCTCTCCTAGGCATCATTTTTGGACTCCATTTTCCCATCTTAAAGCATAACTGATCCCTGGAGAAAGCGCCCATCCTAAACTATCAGCCTGTTTCTTGTGTGTTCTCTTTTTTCCGATTTTTATTCAGATTTCTTCTTTCTGGTCAAATCTTTCATCTGAGCAAGTGTGTTGTAAGCCCTAATTCTCTGATATAGCCTTGCCTTGGGAATTTCCATATTTTTATTTAAATCTCCCTAGGGTCCCAGGTTTGATCAATTGAACAAACACACTAATCCTAGATCTGATCTTTAAATCCCATAAGTCATTGTTCTATTTGGCTTGAGTAACATTACCAACACCCGTAACCTACTCCACTCAAGCATTCCTTAAATCGTGGCTTATTCCTTAAATCTAGGGTTTCCGACTCTCACCTTACGCACTGTTTTGGTTTTGATCTCATGATTAGTTGTAGGTCTATCCTTTTAGGATAGGTCTAGGTCTCCCCCTTTGGCACTTGGGCTTCAGTGGCAAAAAGCGAAGGATATCCCAACTGGCGTGACAACCATCCATCATTTGGGCGTTGGGGTATTTGTAGGTCGCGACTTTGGTTGCCCGTCCCCTCTGTCGTCCTGAATAGGATCAATCCATGGGGCAGCTACAAGATTCGTGATAGCAGGACTCAATTCCATTCACCGACTACCCAACCTCAAGAGCTAAGAGATGTACTCCACATAATGTCTTGTTAAAATTAGCAACATCGATAGTCATTCTCCAATGCGAGGCATTGGGCCACCCTAAGGCTAGCCAGGGAGTTTTGGAGAATCAAAGTCTTGTGAAGTCATGGCAAAAATCAGGGTGAACGTACAAACTCTGTGAGCCAAACAATAGCGAAGACGAAGGTGATGTTGAAACTTAATCTTGTGAGTATAGTGCAAAAGTCATGGCGAAAGTAACAAGCCTTGTGAGCCTAGTACAAAAGTCAAGATGTAAACCTTGTGAATCCAGTGCAAAAGTCAGGGTGAAAGTAAAAGCTTTGTGATCCTAGTACAAAAGTCAAGGTGCAAGCTTTGTGAGCCATGTTGAAAAGTCAAAGTAGAGTCTAAGCAAAAGTCAAAACGAACATAAAAGTTTTGTGAGCTAGACTGGTATGTGGCATTACCCTTTTTTATCCTTGCTGTGATCTTCTTGGAGTTGGCCACTCTAAAGAGTCACTTTATCATGTGATTGTGATAAGGATCAAATGACCACATGGTATGAGAAGATCTTCTTTTATTAATGTAATCATGCTATGTAAGCAGGATGGGACTGTTGCCCACCTATTTCGACTAGGTGGCAACTCCATGTACATAAAGATGTACATAATTGTACAAGTTGTATCTTGAAAAAATTTGAGAATTTTTTCACTTCTGCAGGGCTATTGCCCCTTTGTAAAACAAAATGTCCGCTCCCCTGGGTGGGAAAATTAATGTAATCTTATGTGCTAGTGTGGGTCATATGATACGGATGCCACACCATGGAACGGGTTGTTAGGGAAGTCCCCTCATCGAGTGTTTTTCCCTTTCCAATTGATCTTGTTGTACAAACGAGTTTAATCGGTTTGGTTTTCACTCAAAATCCTCCAAAGTGGTGACGGGCGTTCTACCAGTCAAGTCCATGAGGTGGCTAAGGCTCTAAAGTGTAATTCATGACCATGCTAGACATTTGTCTAGAGTCTTGCGGAGTTTCGTTATGTTATTGTATTTTTATTAATTTTTTCCAGTTAATTAATTCCACCCCTTGGTGGTTAATTAACTGAGTTTTGACGTAATAATGTAATTTCTCAAGCATGGCATTTTGTAATAGGGGCTATGAATGCAAAATAAAATTGCTATGAAACCCCCTAAGCCACTGCTTCGAGTCCCATGTCTTTCTGATAAGTGGTTGAAGAGATAGACCGATTTTGGTCAGAAGGGGTCTATCTCCCCTAGGGAAATTTTTAATTTTCCTAAGTCAAAAATTCACATTATTTGATTTTGAAGGAAAAAATCAAATAATGCCATGATAATTTTGTTTGGGGGTTCCTAAGCCTAGGAAAATTTATTCCAAAATTTTTCACCCCCCCATGGCCAAGATAATAATTTTTCAAGTTATTTTTAATTTTTTCCTAAGTCAAAATTGGAAAAATTTAAAAATATTAATTTGGAAAATTAAATCTAAGGTGAATTTATTTTTAGCTTAAGTCTAAAGGTTGAATATCATTTTGGAGCAAAGTGCTGGGGTCAAAGCCAAATTTAGAGCTGGCTAAAGTAGAAAACTCCACTAAAAGGGGCGTCCAAGTGTTAAAACCCTCACCAAAATAGAGGCGTCGTCCATTTAAAGGGAGGGCGTCCACCAAATAAAGGCTCTACACCAAATTTGGAGGGGCGCTAACATAATAGAAGGGCGCTAAAGATAGAGGAAAACGTCACTAGAAGGAAGGCGCCATTTTAAGGGAGAAAACCCCCATATTTAGAGGGCACTAGCTAAAATGGAGGGCGCCAATGCAAATAGAAGGGCGCTAGCTCATTTGGAGGTCGTCTAAATTTAGAGGTGGCGCCATTTTTAATGAAGTCAAAGCTAAATATAGAGGTGGGCGTCTAATTTGGAGAAGGGCCCACGTTTTTTAACCACAAAAAAGATCTAATGGTGGACATTCAGTCAAGACCCTAGATCTAAGGGTGGAAATAAATGAGACATGGATCAAGCTCCTTGGCCATTGATTAAAAAATAATCTAAGGGTGGAGAATGGTTGAGAGAAATAAAAGTCAAAAACCTAGATCTAGTGGTGGAGATTCAACCTAGATCTAGATCTAATCTCAGCCATTGATCTTCAAGGGGTTGGGGTTGCTCCTCAACTATAGAATGGGGGTCTCACTCCATCATTTGGGAGGCTCTCTCATGCTATTGTTATGCTGCCGAAATATCTACTCACTCTTCTCTCATTTTCTTCTTGCCATTGTAATGTTCTTGCCCTAGTTGGGCCATAATACAAGCAATCTTTGAAGGAAGCTTTGGTGTCTTGTCTACATTCCATTTTTCTTTGTAAGGTAACCTGCTTTGTATTTGTTTTAGTTGCATTTGTATTAGCTTAGATAGCTCTCCACAAAGTATTTTGTGGAGAGATTTGCAAGTAGAAGTTTTTCTGCTTTCATTTATGAGTAGCTTGATAGGATCCTACAAAGTATTTTGTAGGATCTATTTTTGTGCTCACCTCTTGGCTTACATTGTGCAGCTATTATAGGTTTATTTGCAGGGATCTAGAGCAAAGGAGCCTTCTCCATTGGTTTTAAAAAACTCAGATTTCATTTTCGCACTTTTGGAAAAAAGGGTTTTAAAACTCAGTTTTTATCACTGTATAGTGATAAAAACCTTGGTTTTAAGGCCCTAACCCATAGTATATTAGTTTAGGCTTTAAGTTCTGCTATTTACATGTCGCTTTCACTTTAAAAAACAGTCATTTCCAGCCATTTATTTTCTGTTTTCATTTTCGCACTTTCTGTAAAAAGGGTTTTGAAACTCAGTTTTTATCACTGTATAGTGATAAAAACCTTGATTTCAAGGCCCCAACCCTTAGTACATCAGTATAGGCTTTTATTTCTGCTGTTCTAACATCATTTAGGTGGCTGAAAACTGAGTTTTCAGCCCTCTAAACTTCATATTTCTGTTATATGTTCACTCAGATTTTTTTACTGTAATATAGTGATTTTTTGGTACTAATTTTTCTAACAAATTCTTTGAGTTTTCTGTGATTTCCAGCAAGTAAAGCTTGCTGGTTTGTGACAGGTTTTTCACAGGTGAAGGGGAGGTGCTGCCCGAATAGGCACAGAAATACCTCAACCCTCAACCAGTTCAAAGGGGGTTCAAACCCTCAACTCTTTTCTTTCTTTTTCTGATATTGTAAACCCCAAATGAGAAGTTCTCTTGGGGTATTCTAAAGTTTTGTAAAGCATTTATATTCTGTAAATAGATTAGGAAGTAAAGTAGATCAATAGTTCTATTTCCATTTACCCACCTATCTTTGTGACAGGCTACCATCTCTGTCACAAAGATTGAAGTGAGGTTAGTTTACTGTTTTATTCAGCTACTTTTAGTTTACTGTTTTATTTAGTTTACTGTTTTATTCATTCACCCACCTATCTCTGTTACAGACCACCATCTCTGTAACAGAGATTGTTGTGAGGTTAGCTTAATCAGTTTCCTTTCTACCCACCTATCTCTGTGACAGACTACCATCTCTGTCACAGAGATTGCTGTGCGGTTAAGCATTGTTCTAGTTAGTTACAGTTTCTTTCAAGTTCAATTTTTATTTTATTTTTCTGTCAAAAGAAGTAATCATACAACTCACCCACCCTGTGTATCCTCTATCCACTTGTCATCTCCCTTTAGGGACTTCAAGCTGGATATGAAAAGCAAAAGAAGTGAGGGCTTAGGTAATTAAAGCAACATCTTTATTTTTCCTGCTACAATCTTCAACACATTTTATTTTCAATCCAAGATCGAATACCAGCACCTCCCATAAGGGACATCGCTTGGTGATCTTGTTGATAACTTAAAATCTACATTGCATCTTAATCACCCAAGACTTAAAATTAACCCATAAAATCAACCAACAAAGCTTCTCTATTTCCTACTCCTCTACTCGGTTATCACCCTTCGGGGTACTCCGAGATACGACCAGGGGAAAGGGAAGTCCTAGTTTAATAGGCATCCATTTAGTGATTTTCGAATTGATTAAAAACAGTGACTCGGAAGCTGCAAGGGGTAGTAGACCAAGGGGGTCTCTAGGCGCATCGACGTCCTCCTTGTGAGCACCGGGCCATTGGGGTTTGACCTGTAGGCTGTGAGCTAGGGGTGGGCTTTGCTCCCACCTGTTGAGCGCAACAACAATCCCTCTTCGGTTTGAGAAGAACTAGATCGAGGTAGTCACACCACCGGTTCTAAAACATAATCAAAGATTCCAACTCTAATAAAATTTATTAAAATTTACCAAGAGACATTGCAAAACGTCCTACAAACATTGGTCCATTTTTATCTTTGCCTTGTTGTTCAAGGTTTTACTACAAGCACTTTCACTTTTATTTTACTGCAAGCGCTCCAACACTTTACTTTCAGTTCTGCAATTGTTCATGTGGTGAATGCTTAACATTTGTTTAAATTGCTTCAAGTAAAACAAACTTAAAGTCCTTTTTTCTTCATTTACTGTTGGTTAATAATTTCCATTTAGAGCATTTTCTTCTGCTATCTTTGGTTCATAACTTGTAAATCTTGTTCATTGGTTAATATTGATCAATTTAGATCAACTGTACATTGCTAAGATATCTTGATTCATTATTTATTTGCTCATTCATTTTGTTGTACAACACCTAAGCTGTAGTTTAATCTTAACTTAAATCTCAAATTCATTTGTAAGTTTATAAAGTTATAATCCACCTTTAGACTCCATTTGTAATAGGCACTGGTCTTTATTTATCTCAAGGTCTGCTTGTCATTAAAGGAATTCTGTGCACTTGCATGCTGCTTGTCATTCCTTAGATATTCTAAAGTCTTAGCCTTAAGTCTTAATAAAAGATCCCTTTAATTAATCTGTCATTAATTAATAAAACTGGAACTTAGTCTTTCCGTAGGGACTACCCCCCTTGGCTCTGTTGGGATCTTGCCTAAACGGAGGAGTTGTGGACTGTGGTGACAGTGGTCCCCAGCTCTCACTTGCCCCCAAGGACACACATAGCAGGTTGTGACTTTCCTGTGTCTTAAAGTGTGAATTAGGCGGCAACAGGGACCATATGTAAAGAGAGAGGGTGATAAAATGTGTAAAAGGTTCTTGCTTATAATGTAATTAGTCTATAAGACTAAAGTTAAATGTAGTGTTGAATTAAAAGGCTAAAAGCCTAAGTTGTAATGTTATAATGTTATATTATGTCAATGAGCAATTAGAAAGATGAACTTAAGTCTTCCTTGGGGTTTCTAAAAGTTTGACTAATCCCAACAAGAAGATGAGATCTGGATGTTTCTAGAAAGTTGGAAGAAACCATAAAAAGAAAGGACAAGAGGACCATTTGAGATACACACTCAAGCTGAGATACACACTCAAGCTTAGATCTACATTATTCAAGTGTAGATCTACAACATACAAGTGTAGATTTACATTATTCAAGTGCAGATATACAACATACAAGTGCAGATCTACAGCATACAAGTGCAGATCTACAGTTTTCAAATCAGATCTATTGTCTTCATCAAATCTGCAAGTTATTTATCAAATCTACAAGTTATTTACCAGATCTACAGGGTTCCAGCCATAATCTAGACAAGCATTGAATTAAGGACGCAAGCATAAGTCTTTGGGAAGTTAGATCTACAGGTACTTGCTCAAATTTATCAAGCAGCACATGAAAAATGTCTCTGGTCTTCCTCTCTCTTTGATGTACTGTAGCGCTTCTTGGGGTTTGATTGTATTTCATGCAAGCTTATTACTTAATAAAATAAAGATCTTTTGCTTGGGTTTTCTCCCTTTTGAGGGTTTCCCCAGGGTAAATTTGTGCTCTATGTGAATGTGATCTAATTTCTGGTGTTGTTATAGGTTTAATATTTTGTGAATCTAAGTGTATTTGTGTTGAGAAGAAGCTAAATTCATATCTGAAATAAATCAAGCTCAAACTTAACATGTCTCTCCACAACCCCATGTACAAAGATTACGGAAAAAAATTTCAAAGTATTTCTTGGATTCAAAATTGACGAACGCCATACCAAATTTTGGATAGAAGCTCTTCGAAGGAAACTATTCACAACATAATCATCGGATCCATTTTCACGTCAAAGAAACCAAATAGGAAAGAGCACCTGCATTGTTTGCTTATGAGAGATAGGTCAAGCAAAGGAAATTTGGCACGCAGAAGGACAGGTCACATAAAGGAGATTTGACACGTAGAAAGACAAGCCGTGTGATCCGAAGATTTGGCACGATTGTAGATTAGGTTACCAGTAGAGATGAGATGAGATGAGAGATAGGTCAAGGGGCAAGCACGCACGCACAGAACTAAAGGTTGAGCAAACAGTGATTAAGGTTACCTCAAAAGGTAGGATCTAAGTCATGGGGTTGTGAAGCTCGCCCACGCAAAGAAGAAACACAGAGAATGATACCAGAGAACGATGCTCTTACATAGAGATGGAGGGAAGGAATGCCCATGCAGGTCTCACACAAAGAGGAAAGGAATATCACGATGGAGGGAAACACCCATGCAGGGATGAGAGGAACGTACGACTTGTAGAGGAATCACGTACAGTCTATCCAAGTATACAGAAGGAATCACGCCCAAAAGGTAGTCTTGAGCTTGCAGGTGTGCAGGCAGAGGAGGTAATACACCAGTATAGATCCATCTTAACTATGGTTCTACCAAGCGCCGAGAGGGATCAAGTTCTCTTGAGGTGAAAACCCTTTTTATCAGTAGAAGAATGAGCTCACTAACATTAATAATCATATAATCAAATAGTTTTCCAAAAATTGCTTTACTTGTATTTTTTTTAAACTAATAATGAATTTTAAAACTAGTTAATGAGTAAGATAATCCATATATAATTTTAAAATCTAGATTTCAATAAATTGGAATTTGAAAAACATTTTACGGTCAAATGAAGATTTTAAACATTTATCCAAATGTTTTTGAGAATGGCTTGTTTTTCTCTATAACTAAAAATGAACATTTACATGTTAGGGTTAACCTAGACTTGGAAATGAGCAAGGATGTAAGTGGTTAAAGGGACATGGTTTTAGTGGCTGGTAGTTTCTTGCTAGTTGTATTTGCATTTAAAGAACCTTATAAATATGGTTGTAAATTTGTAATATTTCATTGTAATGTGCGAAAGTGAGCAAGAGAGATTCTCTTGGTCCGTGGTTTATTGCTAAATGTATTTGCATTTAAATTAAAATTTGATATATAATTAGTTAAATGTGTTTTACAATTTAGCTAATTTAAAATTAAATCTCATATGTTCTTGGTTTTATAATTTTTCTTTTTACTACTAAAGTCAATTGAATTTTACTATTAATATTTTACTACTCCATTTGTAAGATTGTGAGTATTGCCCTAATGTGGTTGTATATTTATATGAGTATAGTATAATATTTTTATTTTTTATTTTTTTAATTATAAGCGAAAATGTTGTAAGTTTTTTTTTATTATTATTTTGATTGAGCCGATATGTGCCACGTGAGCATTACAGACGGGACACATCTAGCCCATTTGAGCTGTAGAAAGCACCTCTCTGCGCAACCATAGAGGACAAAGCTGGTAGAACAGGTAATCATGGAGCTAGATGTCAGGCCTGAAATAACGCCAAGGTTGAGTTGTTTTATTGATTGTGAAGGTATTATTTATACAATGAGAAAGTAACCTTTAGCCTTCCTAGTCCAAAGGTACATGACTCTTCAACTTTTAATAACTAAAATTAAAAATATTTACATTAATTTACAAATGGAACCATAATCCCTACGAATTATGTTTACAACAAAAAATCTATTCCAATAAAACTTCTACCATATTTTCTTATCTTTGTTAATAATGCCAGTGGATAATGTACATATAATGTTCAAAATCAGCTCTAAAGTAATTAGTTGCAAGACAGCAGTTAACAATGACCTAGATGTAAGCTACACAAGTTCACAATTCTAACAATAGTACTATAAGTCGAGTGATGGTTTTGGTTCTGTTACCACCTAAGTTGTACTTAATTAAAGTTTCAGTGCGCCACTGAAGATTGAATAAGCAAATTGTTTATTATCGTCATTTATAAGTCCATGCAGGACATTTTTGGCCCTTTTTTCAAATTTTTGCATGTTCATGCTTCCCTTGGGGGAGTTGTAATAGATGACGTAGCATGATGACCTTTTGTAACAGTGTTGGCTTTCCTAGGATCTAGACATCAATCCAATTACTCTAGAGTGTTTTTTTCTTGTTAATTATATGTTGCTTTTCAACGACTTATAATTTTGGATTTTTTCACTTAATCCTCCAAAGTGGGAGTAGTTGTCTTGGTGGTTAAGCCTTAGGAGGTTATTAAAGCCCAGTGTCAATGTCTATTACCATGCTAATCATTATTTTTTAGTCATATGAACATGTACTAAGTCCCCCCTAAAAGCCTTTAATTTTTTGCAAAAAATAAATTTTTCCCGTTAAAAACATGAGATATTTTAATAGTAAAAAAATTTTAAAAATTTAAAAGCTATGTTCCACGAGGACCTGCCCCCCCCGCCCCCCAAAAGAGCCCATCCAAACCATCCTCGCAGTTTAGGGACTTGGGGACTCCTACGAGATGTCCCTAATCTTTTGGAGACTTGAATAATGACTTGGGGACTTGTTAGTCGTACCCAAATGTCCCCAACAGATTTCGGGGAGTTCCGGGTAGTTTTTGGATATATTCCAAGTAGATTTCAGAGATGTCCTAGGCAGATTTTGGAGATGTTTTGGTCATGTATCTTCAGTTTTGACAATGGACATTGATGATTGGATAATATAATCATTTATCCCATCCATATTTTTCGTATTATTCTAAATCTAACTCTATATAAGTTGCAGCCCAAAATATGGGTTGTGTATGATGGATTTTGATTTGGGTTGTTGGTTATTCAAGTGCATTTTTAGCAACATCATTACAAGCAACAAAGCCTCCATGTTGTTGAAACATCCAACTCTGGATGTCCTTCCTTGTGTTTTATTTATGTACAAAGTGACCTTATGTAAATAAAAGAAATTTTTGTACTTTATTTAAGTTGTGGGTCCCATTTAAGTTGTACATTTAATTATTAGCTTTTATTAATTAAAAGTGCATTTACTGTGAACCCTAGATCTAGTGAATTAGTCCTAGCCATTGAAATGGTTGTTAGTGAGTTAGTTACTAGAAATGAAGTATAAAATGAAGTGAAGGGACAAAAAGAAAGATGCACCAGCAAAAGAAGAGAGAGCAAACTGAAGGAGAAGGGGAGACTTTTCATCAAGGAGAGAAAGGGCACAATTTCCAAGACATGGAGTGGCTCGATTTCCAAGACTGCTAGGGCAGATTATTGGCATGATTTCAAAAAACGACTGATTGCATTAAATGTCCAAACCATACAGCATTAATGTTGTTAGAGTGGCACAATTTCCAAGGCAGGACTATCAGTTCTGTACAACATTTATTTCTGGCATGTGTGAATGAAGCTTGTTGCAGAAAGGGCGCAAATTTCAAGGTTTTCGAGGATTTATTACAATCTAATTTGGACCGTACAGCAACTGTCAATTTGGCACGTGTGGTGGGGCCATATAGCTGCACATAAATCGAGGTTTATTGTTGTTAAAAATAAAGGCACAGCAGTATTGTCATGTCCCCAATTTTGGCCTAAGGAAAATAGACCAAGGTCACCTAAGAAGAATTTAGAAAATTATTAATGGTGACAAATAAGAAGAAAATAATTATTGGCTAAGGGGAAGTAATAATGACCCAATGCATGGTTTCTACTGTTCTATAGTATTTTTCTATGGTATGGGCAAAAAGTAGATAAGAGAACATGGTTTTCATTGGCCCATGGTATTTATCCATGGTATTGGAGACTTTTCAAGGATAAAAGGAGGTGGAGGCAAAGGGAAAAGGCATGCTTGAATATTTGGAGATTTGTTCTTGAGACCATCTAGGGGTTAGCCTAGAGTTTTCGTTTGGGGTTGGCAAACTCCATCCATCCATTCTGGTCTAGTTTCGGTGGTGTGACGGACCCACCCTAGCTGGACAAAGGGGGAGGATCCATTTAGGGTCTTCATTGGAGCTTCGTCATCCGGGTTGGCATCACCTTTCAGGTTCTTGTTGGATGTATTTTGGTAGTTGATATCACAGCCATAGTTATTGTACTGTTTACTCTTTGTTATTAATAATAAAGGTGCCAATATTATCTCTGCATTGTGATGTGTTATGGAATGTGTCAAAGTGTTTGATGAAATGTCTATGAGAATACATGTTGCTGGTAAAAGTTATAAATCAATGTAAAATTGATTAAGGTTGACAAATTCATAGATTTTGTGGTCATCTCAGATCGGGGATACTACAGTGGTATCAGAGCTGGTTTTCCTGCCAGCCTGAGTGGGAATCTATTGAGGGTTTCCATTTCATGTATGTATGTAATTTCAAATCCAGGTTTGGTAACTCATTGGCGATTTTCATTGTGGGAGTTGAGTTTTATAGAGTGGGGCCGTATTTATCCACAGGACCGAGTTCATCTTAGGTCAAATTGGATGATGGCAGTTGCAACTTTGCCAAGATCGGGGACATCACAAAATTGAAGGTGGCAGAAGTCATGATTTTATGAATACTGAAGGCCGCGAGAGAAGGTGGGTCGTGTGCATTCCAATCAAATAGCGAGAATTCTAATCAAATCGTGAGCAGTGTTTGACTGCTTTGTCCACCAATAATAAGTGAAGGCGGCAGACGTCGTGATCTCCATCATGACAACCGTAATCTGCCAAAGGAACTGCATTCAACATCATTAGAGTTTTACAGCTACTGCAGAGGCCGAATTTCTATTATTTTGGCTGTCTGTACCCACGTTCAATTGTGAGGGCTGTATCCTATAGTATCTGTCCGTGATAAATTGATGAATGTGGCTTTTAGGTGGCTGCTAGTGTGTGAAGCCGTGAAGATGATCCGCGTAGCAGATGAAGTTCGTGGCCTTGAGGAGAGTAGCAGCAACAAAAAGGAAGGACGCGAGTGGACAAGAGGGAGGCAACATGGAAGGTAAAGTCACGAAAGGAACTCGTGTAGCAAGGGCAGAGGCCCGTAACCCTAAAGAGAAACCGCATCGTCCCTGAGGAGAATATCGGTGCTGCCTTGAGGGCCGAGGTCTCTTGTGGGCAGATTTCTGGAGGGTACCGAGTCATTTGACAAGAAACTGAATCTTTAAAAGAAGGTTGTATCCATTGTGGAGTTCGTAGAAGCTGCCGAAGAATACTTCACATCATTTGGTATTATTTCAGTGGCATAAAGAGTGGGCATACTGAATTTCGGGAGAATCACTTCGCTTATGGAGTGACGCACAGCCTTGACCATCATCACCAAACAGTTCGTGGTTCTCTTTCATTGGGAAAGGACATCGTTGAGTCATGAGGCTTGGAGTAGGGTCGATTCCTCACTTGGAAAAGTCGTGAGGTTGCTCTCCAAGTTATTCTCTATTGTCTCCAACAGAAGGTCATCTACAGCGAGCTGGAATCAAAGTTATTCTCAAGACTGTGCATCCTATATTTATTGTATCTTGTCATTTTGGGCAGCTACAGGAATATACAAGCACTGTGTATCAGATCTGAATATAGATGATTGGGAGGAATACTTCCAGGCTCAGTGCATGACATATATTGAAGGAGATGTACCCCAGAAAATTGAAGGAACACTTCCAGGCATCATTCCCGTATATACCAGCTGCAAAACCAATCAAACATGATGACTTTTCATCATTAGAAATGGACGGTCTTCTCTATTAAAGCTACAGACTAAGGGGGTGTCGCTACAGTAGAAAGGGAGTTTGAATATTGCTCACAAAGTTGGGGGTATCATATGTTGGACATACAACGTGTTGGGAGGACTCCCCTTCCCTTGTTGGATAGCCTATTCATCGTTGACAACTGTAGGAGTTCCCAGGCAGTCAGATCGAAGGTCACCTTACAGTGCAATCTTTTCAAGCTTGGCCGTTGTAACAGGTCAGAAAATTATTTAATATCAGACATCCTCTGCATTCTCTGTTGGAAATAATTATATTTAGTGTCAATCTTTTAGTGTATGGGCTGGAATGTTTGTCAAATTGTCACAGTAAAGCCCAAATCTCAGTCACATTACATCAGATTTGAAACTCAGCGAGTAAAGCAGATTGGAAAACAAGTAGTTTTCATATGTCTTGCCAGCTGTAAGAGCCATGTCTTATTCAGATTCAGAGTATGAGCAGTATGAGGAGGAGTATTCTTTCTATGCCATAGAGCAAAGGATTTTGAGCTGTATGATGGCAATTATGTGGATGAGGAACCCTCTTACAGTATCTCTACCCAGTTTACATTCAGGGATGATGATGGTTACTCTTGTGACCCCTTGTGCAATGAAGATGTAGACAAAGGGACCACACCAGCAAGGAAAGATCCTTTGAAGGAAATAGCATGGTGGAGGGAAACATGCAAGACCTTGCCCCAACAGTATCAAGCATATGCTATTACGATGAAGTCATACTCAAAAGTTCCTTTCGAATTTTTTGTGAATGCTTTGTTTGGGTATAAGCCCAAGAATGAAGATGTGGAGTTAGTGAAGAAAGGTCTATGCCCTTCTTGCAAGAGACCTTGGAGAGAAAATCATATATGTTTGGAGGAGCGAAATGAGGAGACCGCCACCAGTGCTGGGAAGGATAAGATCACAATCCTTACCGATGATGGTTATCAGCATAATGAAGCTATCACTTGTTCTATTGAGAATCAACCAGGTGCATCTCTCAATAAGAACATGGATCAAATAGCATCTACTGATGGATGCTATAGTGGAGAGGTACCTACTGATGGGTGCCATGGAGAGACATTTACTATTGAATGTCCATTCCTATATGTTGGTGACATAGAGATTCCACTTGATGAGACTACTGCAAGTACAAGTTCAAACGAGTCTGGAGAAGATGAAGATTTTGCAGTAGAGGAAGAGGTCCTAGGATCGATCTCATCATCACCACATGCACTTCATGAGGCTGATCCTATGTTGGAGGAAGAGAA
>LPNX010393240.1:153962-253080 GCA_001517045.1 Pseudotsuga menziesii
ACTGCTCTTTGATGAATGATCACTTCAGCCACATCGGGAGTGGCATATCTTTGTATCATTTCACTATGTTTCATTATGATGTATCTATATTAGTGATTATGATGTATGGGAGAATGCATAGTAGAACTTGGGATCCTGGCACCCCTCCCCATGATGTATTATTTTGTACCACTCTATGTATTTATGGAATGCACCAGTTATGGGATCCTGGCATTCCACACTTGGTTGGAATAATTGGGAGGACATGGTACCCCTCCTACTTTGATGTACTGTTTTGGGAGACCTTGTGCATGGTAGAGATGCACAAGCATTTGGACTTGGGCATCCCACATTCTTATTTGTATGTACTCACACTATGTATTGATGGGGTGCGCAAGTGTTGGGACCTTGGCATCCCATGCTTGCGGGACTTGTTCTTGATGACATTTTACACTAGGAGAGTGAGCAAGCAGTGGGACCCAAGCATTGTTGATTATGGGAAGCTCATTGGGAACACATTTTGGTTGGTTGGCTTGAGGAAGCACACCTTGTCTCTTCTCCATGGGTTCATCTTTGCAGCAGTTCATTATGGTTTCCTACATGCTTTTGGATGGACTTATGTTTTTCTTACAGGGTGTCATAATGACTTCCATGTGCCTCTAATGCATTGCATAGGAGAATATATATTGCACCTTGCATTTCTGAGGATCATTTGGGATCCTGGTATCATTGGTACTTAGTCTTCACATTAAGTGCATGGTTGATGGTGGAAGATTGATGATGTGATGGTATGGTTTCTTCATTGCTTGAGGACAAGCATATTTGGGAAGGGAAGACTATCATGTCCCCAATTTTGGCCTAAGGTAAATAGACCAAGATCACCTAAGAAGAATTTAGAAAATTATTAATGGTGACAAATAAGGAGAAAATAATTATTGGCTAAGGGGAAGTAATAATGACCCAGTGCATGGTTTCTGTTGTTCTATAGTATTTTTCTATGGTATGGGCAAAAAGTAGATAATAGAACATGGTTTTCATTGGCCCATGGTATTTATCCATGGTATTGGAGACTTTTCAAGGATAAAAGGAGGCGGAGGCAAAGGGAAAAGGCATGCTTGAATATTTGGAGATTTGTTCTTGAGACCGTCTAGGGGTTAGCCTAGAGTTTTCGTTTGGGGTTGGCAAACTCCATCCATCCATTCTGGTCTAGTTTCGGTGGTGTGACGGACCCACCCTAGCTGGACAAAGGGGGAGCATCCATTCAGGGTCTTCATTGGAGCTTCGTCATCCGGGTTGGCATCACCTTTCAGGTTCTTGTTGGATGTATTTTGGTAGCTGATATCACAGCCATAGTTATTGTACTGTTTACTCTTTGTTATTAATAATAAAGGTGCCAATATTATCTCTGCATTGTGATGTGTTATGGAATGTGTCAAAGTGTTTGATGAAATGTCTATGAGAATACATGTTGCTAGTAAAAGTTATAAATCAATGTAAAATTGATTAAGGTTGACAAATCCATAGATTTTGTGGTCATCCCAGATCGGGGATACTACAAGTATATTATGTTTGGTCTGTTTATTTTGCCATTCTCTCAAGAAGAAAAGAAAAGTGAAGTTGTAATTAATTTCAAAGCTCTTAAAAAAATTATTTCTCTAGGGTTTTCCCCTGGTCAAGGTTGACCAAAAATTGACTATGTACAATGTGAATGTTCAGATTTGATGTGTTTGAAGAAATTGCTAAACCTAGTTGCTAAATATTTGACAAAATGCCTGAAAAAGAAAGTGTATGATTTGGTCATTTTTCTTCATGGTGTTAAAGTTGTTTCTGAACAAGGCAGAAAGCAAGATTGCTTCACAGTGATTTGAAAGAAGGCCAATGAAGTTGTGATATTCTTTCAGTATTTGTGAAGTATTTTTGTTGGTTGTGAGTGACTTGCCATGATGAATATTAGGTTCAAGGACAGGTTGGACGGGGTGTCCAACTATGTGTCATGGAAGGTGAGAACCACTATTGTACTCAAGGAGTGGAAGATCTGGACTTCCCTAATGATAAATTCCTAGGTAACTAAGGTTTACAAAAATTGGACCATCATACAAACATATCCTTACAAAATCCCTTGCGAGGTGCAACAATTTATTAGAGAAGAAGAAGAAAAGAAAGGGTGGCAAAAAAATGCCTTGCTAAGTCTTCTGGAGCTTGAAAAATAAGCTAGGGGCACTTTGCTTGTCTTCATGGTACATGGTACATGGTTTCCCACCTAGTTGGTTAGGTGGTGAACATTCTGGCTCCAACTGGAGACATGTGCTCGAATTGGTCTTTAGGCAAGGAGAGCATACAAGAACTCTATAATCTCTAGTTCTTATAATCTGTAAAAACATCTCAGCCTGATAAGAAAACCTTAATAGCACAAGTTTTACGAAAAAACCAATGAACCATAGGTTGTTTTATTAGAAAGTAAAATAAACTAACTAATGAAAGGTATTATTCCTAAATACATAATAGAAATGGAAAAAGTAAATGCTCACTCTAAGAAGCTTATTCTCCTACTCTAAGCATGATATAAAAAAGTTAAGTGTAATAAGAAATCCAATGTAACTACCTATTATCACGGATCTTATAGTTTTCGCGTAAAGTAATCCTATACAGGATGGCAGAGGGGACAGACAACTGAAGTCATGAACTATGAAAACCCTAACCCCCAAAAGATGGATGGTTGTCACGCCGGTTAGGACCTCCTTTGCTTTATGCCACTAGAGAAGCCCATGTGACAATGGGGGAGACCCAGACCTATCCTAAAAGGACATACCTAGAGCAAATCACCAGATCAAACCTTGACGGAGAATACGTAAGGTGAGTGCTCACAACCCTAGATTTAAGGGATAAGCCACAAATTAAGGAGTACTTGAGTAGAGGTGGTTAAAGATGTTGGTAATGCTACTCAAGTAAGATAACACAGTGACATATGGAGATTGGGATCGAATCTAGGATTAGTGTGTAAACTTTCCTTTAAAATTCAAGTAGGGCTAAACAATATATTTAATTTGTTACTGGAAACCACACATGAATTTCTTTTACTAGTATTGCAGCGAAAAGTAAATACTGAGAAACATCCTCAACATCATATAGACATAGTATTTTGGGTATGAACATTGAAAACCCCTGGATAAAACCCAAGATGGGAAAACCGATGCAGCAGTCACATATGAAACTTATATTATGAAGATATGGAGCAATTGAAATCATCAAATAAATTCACCCAACCTGGCGAAATGAAGCCTCTGCTAAATTACTGACCAACCCAGCGACAAGGTACGGCCACCTTGCGTAGTTGTTAAGCCCCTACATCAACAATACGGCCTAGTTGTAGGGAATCCATACGTTGCTGACATCAACAACACAAAATCTGTACGGCCTTGTTGTTGTGTACGACGCTGCACCTCTGCGTCATTTTTACGATCCCTGCTCAGCCTGATACTCTGGCGAATCTTCTGGGTGAGTGTTCCTCCATCTTCTCAGCAAATTCCTTCGTCTGACTTATTTGTCTGTATCTCTCATGTGTATATGTCCTCTCCACCAAATCTCCTTTTAACTCAATGGCTAAGCGAAAACCCTAACCCTCACTATGGATCAATGGATGTGATCCTTGGGTGAGATCAATGGCCAAGATTAGATTAGCCATCACTTAAGTTTATTTCACTTTTCACTTTATAAAAGTGATTCCATTAAGTCGAAATCAAATTAGAATAATTAATGTATTTTCCTGAGTCCAATATTAAGAAAATCACATTAAATACATTTGGCTTCCTATTTAATGTCTTCCTAGCATGCAAGGACACTTGCAATGCTAGAAGAACTTCCTTGTTGTCCCTTTCTAACACTCCCTCTCAACGAGGAAGGGATTCAGTAGCAACCCCAACTTGTCTTTGAACTTTACAAAACTGTGTCTACAAAGTGCCTTGGTGAAAATGTCTACCACCCGCTCATTTGTCTGTATGTACTCCAACCGAATGGTTCCTCTCTATACTGTTGCCGCCTAAAACACACTTGACCGTGGAAAAGTCTCCCAACCATTAGGTGTGTTCCTAAGGGAAACTATGAGTTTAGAACCCAATGTCACCTCGGTTCATAACTCCTTCGTTTAGACCCAACTCCTAAAAAGGTCAAGCGAGGTAGTCCCTATTTACTATGTTTCAAAGGTTGTGTTTTAGGAGTTAAAAGATTATTAGATTAATTTAAGCTTTATGGCAATCAATCATGTGAAAATGCAATAATTTCAAATGACACGCAAACTCTGCTTTATTTGTAAACCAAATATAATTGCAAGAGATATATAGTATTACTAAACCAGTGCCTGCCAGAATCGGGCAATGGAGTCACAAACAAATATTACAATGAAATTTTCAACATGTACAAATTGCTTTAAATCATTCGTTCACCACAATACTCAAAAGACCACATTCATCAAATGTAAAAAACTTTAAACAAATGAACTAGAATTGTATGAGATCAACATGAAGTAGAATTCAACCAAATAAACGATAACTGCAATAGTAAATAAAATGAAAGATCGTGATGTTGTGCAATTGGTCCAATAGATTTTAATTTATTTTAAGGTCTTTCTTCAACTTATGGGATTAATGTGTTTGCATGAGAAAATAAACGAACTAACTAATGTGTCTACCTCCAACCCTTATCCCTCAACTGAGAGAGAAATTGTTGGGTGCTCAACAAGAGAGCACAAGGCTCCCTCCTAGCTCCACAAGTCGGTCCCAAGAACTAGTCGGGTGCTCAACAAGAGGACACAGAGTGCCACGAGGCCCCCAACAACCTGTACCCCTCTAGCTCCACACACTAATCCTCTTTTCTCAATTTTGCAATAATTGATTGAAATCCCTATTATTATAGCCAACTCAAATCTTCTCCCTTTTTTGTCACCCAAGGTAAGACTAACCGGCAAGGGGAGTGAATACGGGGCGAAGATTGGGGCAAGGTTTATTTTAAACAAAATGAAGAATTTAACAATTATTAACAACGCAAACCGACACAATATCGCAAGGGTGGCTTAGCCAACTCACTTGCAAGGTGTGGGCAATTGAAAATAACAAAAAATGAATGTTTAGCCGGCACGATTTTGCAAGGATGGTGTAGCCAAATCACTTGCAAGGTGTGGGCAAAATGAGATTGAAATAAAATAAAATGCTAGCCGACATGATTTTGCAAGGATGGCATAACCAAATCGCTTGCAAGGTGTGGGAAAAATAAAAGAAGAAAATAAAAATAAAATGAAACTCTAACTAAGCTAAACCCAAGCAAATCAACAATTGCTTATGCAAAGGTGGGCAAGCCCAACTTCTTTTGCATGCAAGGATGGCAAACAAGGGAAACTTCAACTTAACATAAAATAAGAAATAAGAAATCAAGTCCAAGAGACTCTCTTGGACTTGTTACAATGGCTGAAATTTCAGCATAAAGAATAAGAGGAAAGAAGTGGCAAAGACCGTGCTTTCACCCCTTTCTTGTGATAGCCTTGAAGCTCTTCCTTTGGGGTAGCCATTGCACCCTTCTTGGCTGAAATTTGTAAGAGTTTTGTCTTGTTTTGTTACCAACCTGCTAAAAACCAGCAAACAGAAAATGACAAAATGTGCCCAAAATCACTTTGGGGAAGTCAGTATGTTAATGCAATATATATACACAAAGTTGCAAAATGAATAATTTTGAAAGAACTTGAGTATAAAAGGGTTAAAATCAGATTAGAAACACTCAACAAACTAAAATTAAAATGCATAAATTTGTATGTAAAGAAAGAGAAAATTGGTCCTTTGTTCTTCAAGAAGCGAAACAATGGGATATCCAACTGAGGAATCTCACTCTTCAATCCAAATAACCTGCAACTTATAAGATTTTCACTACACAACGACTAGAAGGTGAGAATCAAATAATGAGCAAACAAATCATAAACTTTAAACTAGAAAATATATGAACTTCTTTTGCTAACAAGAATGAACACACAAAATTTATGGAATGCAAATACCATAAATCTTACCAAAGCAAATAAGTATGCTTCCTTGGCCAACCATAATTGTGTAGCTCCTCAAGCATGGAAGCAAATCATCAATGGGAATAATGGATACAAGATTCCTCCAAAAATTTTGATTAACAAATCCAAATGGTTGAAAATTACAATGGCCCAAGCAAGAGCAAGGCCAAGAGAGCTAGAGAAAAAGAATGAGAGCAAGAGCATGAAAGAGTGTGGATGTATGTGTGTTTGTAACCCAAATGAGGAGGGAAAGCCTCCTTAAATAGGAAATGAGTGAGGAGAGAGCCCAAGTCTATGCAAGCCACTTGTCAAAATGAGAGAGTGGGAGCTCAAAGAGAGGAACCACTTCTCTTGGGCGCACCTCCTAGGGTGAGAAATCAAATAGAAATGGGGAGGAAACTCCCATCTAATGTTTTTAATCCTCATTCTAGGCCCAAAGGGGGGGACCACCAACGTGGGACCTCTTACTTTGGCTTATTTTTAACTATCTCAATTTCCATGAAAAGGGAGGGTGCCCCCCCTTTGGCGGCATCTTCATTCTTGTGAAACACTTGCAGGGGGGGGGGGGGGNCTTGATTGACTTTGGCAAACATGACCAAAACCTTAGTAAGACCTATCTAAATGACTTCAAACTTTGATCAGTTTAAATCTATCAGTCACGCCCTATTTATTTTAAGTATGTTCAATTAATTCTTCTTCTGCTTTAGATAATACAGTCATGTCCCTTCTTATTAATCATAACTTTGTTTATGATTAATAAACTCTGCTTAAGAATTAATATTCTTCATCTAGCAGTCACATGTCTTCATTGTGACTCTTCAGAAATTTCTCGCGCAATTTTGAAGCGTCGAACAAAAATCCTTCTGCAATTGCCTTTCCGCAACGACCTTTCTGCAACAGAAATCCTTCGCAATTGCCTTTCTGCAACTATCTTTCTGCAACCTGTCTTTCCGCTTCCGCAATGACCTTTCCGCATTTATCTTTCTGTAAACTGTCTTTCCGCAATTAACCTTCCGCAACGATCTTTCCACAATCTACAGGAACTCCTTTCTTCCGCAATTGCGGGTTGCGGGCCTACCTTTCAACTTTTTTGAACTAGGCTTCCGCATTTACCCTTTCATAAACGATCTTTCCGCAATCGTCCGTTCCACAATCTCCGATAACTCCTTCCTTCCACAATTGCAGGTTGCGGATTGCAGGGTTGCCTTTCAACTTTTTCGAACCAGGCTTCCGCATTTACCCTTTTCGTAACGATCTTTCCACAATTGTCCTTTCTGCAATCTACAGGAACTCCTTCGTTCCGCAATTGCGAATTGCGGGTTGCGGGGCTTCCTTTCAACTTTTTCATAATGGGCTTCTGCAATATCCTCCCACAAATTCTGTGAATCGGCGATCACTTGCGGAATCCTCCTTATCCGTTGATCCGCTATCAAACACAGAACTTCACTTTGGCGCTCCCAAATGTTATCTCCTGCGCACATTTACTTTTGCAGATCCTTTCCCCATCATCGATTTATCTTCTCTCCTTTGATCTGGACCATCCGACTTTGTCTAATTTACTATTTGCTTTGATATGACACCATGGTCAAATAGCCACTTCAACAAGTTATAGCCTGACAGGATGGAGCAGGCATTTTCCTTAACCTATGAATTATGGCGGGCATTTTACTTAGAGGGCAGTTTTGACTAATATTTCCATACTTGGTCAATTTCCAAAGTTTCACAAAATTGCCATACTTTTCCAGAATGATGCCAGATATCAACACTGACTTCATGATAGCATCAGAACACCATCATGTGTCTTTCTAGCCTCATCACACATGCCACATCATCATTCATGCTATGTCATCACTTCCTTTGTTATTCCTTTGTCTTACACTAAGTTTGCCCTACCATCATGTCCTTGGTTATTCCTTTGTCATTACTTGAACTCCTTTGACATCAATGACAACTACATTCAACAGTACTTAGCCTCTACCGAGCTCAATGCAACTGACTTCTGCTTCTTGTTGAACCACGAGACAACCCTTGATCCAATGCTAAAGCAGCAACCTGAAATGCTCTTTCGACCGTCTACACATCCTGCCCAGTCAACGTTTATGAAGCTCGCTAACTGTACACTCCCCCTGCGCTCATTAACCAACCCATACTCCATTGTACCTCTGATGTAGCGAAGTATGTGCTTTGCAGTCGTCCAATGCACTCTCCGAGGGTCCACCATGAACTGGCTCAAAGAGTTGATCACAAAGCTAATGTTTGGTCGTGTGTTGACCAGATACATGAGCGATTCGATAAGCTAGCAATACAATGTGACCAAGAGTTATTTACATATTGTACATAGGTGACCAGGAGTTATTTAAGCCCAACTCTTCCCCCATCCAAACCTCAAGCGTTGTGAAAACAATTGGATAGTAAAGACTTCGATTGGGTACTAAACAATTGAACAAACTCATATTCAATATCCTTCTTAACCTAAAACATGAATTTAATCTCTTTACAGAATGCAAGCATTTATATCCCAAAGTGTTTTGTAGTGCTTTCCAACACAATTGTAAAAATATGCAGAACATGTTGTGAAGGGAATGCTTTTTAACCGAATAATTATAAACAAGAAATTTAAGAAAGAAGATTGTTATAGAAACAAGCATTCTTCTCATAGACCCTTCTTGGACCTTAATGCAAGATGGAAAATAGTTCAACTTAAGTTTCCTAAAGCTAAACTACATTTGCTCACGTTCAAGTGCCAATAATGGTCACTCAGTCCTTTTCTTATTTCCCTGATTTTTTTCAAACTAACAAGTGTAAGAAATACTATAAACTATTGTACTTATGAGCAACTACAAATGTTCATGATGAATTCTAACTTTTAAAAGCTTTTAATATATATAGATATATATATATATATTGTCGTCCACTAAAAAAATGGGGGTGCAATCTATTCTTCTCGGGGACTCGTCCCCATTGTTCCACCATCCCTGAAGCCAATGCAACATAGCATAAAAGTGGTACTAGGGAGTCAAATTTGCCATCATGATGCTCGTTTTCTAACTCATAACACCCACTTAACCCATCTACCCACTTTGAGAGTCAAATTAGTGATTATTTATCACTTAAATTGATTTTCTCTCAAAAAAGCCAAAAAGACATAATAATTTGGAAAAATCAACATCCCACAAGTTAAGGAAGTTTCTCTAGGACATATTTCAGTCAACCAAAGTGGAGGCAAATTGATTGGCCACCAAATCTGAGTTAGTTGAACCCCAATATTATGATTGAGATCATGATTGGAAGTCATGGCAACTTCCCATGAGATAGTGGGCACATATCTCAAGAGAAAGGCACAATTTTGTGGCGTCTGACAGAGAAAGAGCGCCTACCTCATGAGAGGTGGCGCCTCTCTCTTGGAGTTTACTCCAATCTAATCCCTGGAATCATTCATGTATCTCGACCTCACTTCTCCAAGTGGCAATTTGCCCTCTTTTGTCTATTTAAGCAAGCACTCTCTCATTCTTTCCTCATGGTTAGAGGACCAAAAGGATGCTTAGGCTTTGCTCTCGTATTGTGTTACTCTTTGGAATAAAACCCAACCAACCACCATTAATCAAGTCTGCGAGTCCCTCAAACAAGTCCCAAAAAACCAGTCATTTTTTTACGAGAACCGATCGATTCGATCGATTCAGTACCGAACTGGTCATCCGAACCGAACTGAAGATCGATTTGACTCGTTCAGCTGACAAATCGGAGAATCGATCGATTTTGAGACCAATTCGACTGATTTTTAAAACATTGGCCAAGATTAGCCACGCCACTGGTGTCAAACAGACATGGAGGTGGTCCTCCTTGTCCTAACTAATCTGGGGTCAGAAGCAATACCACCATGCATTTGTCTATTGGTTCCGGTATAAGGTAGCACTGGAAAAAAGGAAGTAATCCATTGAGTGGAGGCTAGTACAGGTTATGAATGTTACTAGAGGATAAGTGAGTGAAGCTTGAGGACCTCCTGCACGTATAAGGCCAATCATCTCTCAATGGGGTACTTGAAGACACTGGTCAAGGTCTCAAGTTTCCTGAGGAGAAGATCCCTTAAAACACAATGGAACCACTCGCAAATCTTATAAATACGACACAAATATGAAATGATCCTTGGTCTCAACCTCTCGAAGGTGACATACTTGGAAAATCTCGTATGATCGATCAATCTGGTGATTTGTCTCTGCCCTAAGACAATGAGAACCCACTCTAAACTAGCCTAAAGTAATACAAAGAGCATGTGCCCAATGGCAAAGTGTGTAATGGGGAAACAACGACACCATCCCTTAGATGCATGAAGTGCTCAATATAAAATGCCATCTTTAGGCATAACCCACCCTAATGGTTGATCCAAGTGACCTACACAAACTGCCTACAAATGTCGTCTCAGGTGATCCTATTCAACTCTTGCCTAGTAAGTTAGAGACGGCCAGGCATGTCTAGGGATTACCTAAACAAAGGAAGTCGATCCATCACAATATCAACAAACTCCAAAAGAACTGCGACCCCCACATACCAGCACCAAGTGCAACATGAAGGGTTGGCTGAGGCAATGGACTCTAATGAGCAACTGGCCAGATACGAGTACCAATCTCACCCATTCACCGAGTCAACAAAGCTCCAAAGACAAAAAATTGAGACAAGGTTGAACACAATCTCAAGTCAAAAGGGTTGGGCACCGAACTCCACAAGTATGATGGGTTGAGGTATCATCCATTTGCATATGATAATGCAAAGGAGGAGGGGAATCTGCACTCTCTCTGCTAAGGCTCAATCAAAGTCTAGTAGACAAGGCCCCCAAACAATTGAGCCATAGAGGACTATGGGTTGGATGAGAGTGTCGAAGAAGATACAATAAAGAGGAAGACTAGTGTGCTCCTCGTGGTCACGTCTCTCCACAAGAATGAACAAGAATGATCAGTGAGTGAAGGACTCTTTCCTTCCTCTAATATAAGACATATGGGGAGCCAACAATACATATCTGGACCAATTCCCTTACAAGCAGCATACAATTATCACATGTGAAGCACTACATTCGAAGGGTACACACATGTCAAGCTCCAAAGTGATGTCGTCCACAAGCAAGGCACTAAATGCAAGGGTGCTCCACAAGGTGTGTCCAATGCTCCTCCTACAAGCCTCCAAAGATTTCATCAATCCTTCTAAGCCATGTACTCCACTAAGTCCATTTTCCTTGTATGAACATTGTGGCAACCCAAGCGTTCCCAAGCCAACTCCAAGCCTCCATACAACAATCCAAGTTACCATGTGTTGTCTAGCCCTTATGCCCTCCTCTAAGATGCAAAATTAGCCTCTACCTAAGGAGGGCATTCTCCAAGAAAGAATCCATCTCCATGTGGCCATCGTAGAGAACATCACCCAAGCTATCAAGAGAGCTTAATGCCCCAGGGAAAATGTCGAGTAAGCACCCAATTGAGGTCAAGATACCATTGAATAAACCATCTCCAATATTCAAGTCCATCATGGACCATCTCCCAAGAGAAAATCCCCTATAGAACATCCAAGAGTTGATTATACACCGGTACCCCAAGTCTCATGCACCACCCCCAAAACATGGTGTAAACACTTTTCGAGTAACCCAAAAGCTAACACTCCCTCTTCAAAAGGAAAATGTTTATGCCATCACCTGTCAACTCCACCAAATTTGCCACCTACAAATCTATATCTATTATAGTCTCAAAATAAACCATTGGTTCCTATAAAGAACTTGCCACCCATGCTATCACAACATCTCAATCCCCCAAAAGATATTGACCACCTATGAATATGAAGGAACATAACCCTAGAACAAAAGCAACCTACAAAACTCTATCATCTATCAAGTCAACATCTTGAGCCAAAACCAACGAACACCATATCATGAGGCATTTAGCAAATCCTATAGATATCACCTTCCATTCAAGATCAAAACAAGTGGATCACATTTATCAAAATCAAAAAGATAAAATCTACACAAGTTTACTCATATATCCTAAAAACCAAAGCTTGTGGTAGAATTGCATGAGCTAAACCAAACCCTACTCAATAAAGTTGAAGGTGAACTAGGGTTTACAAAGGAAGTAATCGAATGAAGAATCCCCTTACTTTCAAGTTCTTGGGTTCCACTCTATAACTAGATGCTTAAGGTTGCACAATCTGAATCAAGGTAAAGAAACAACAATAACTCTTGTATAAATAAACATGCAAAGAAAGGATGAAATAGGGATTATGTAATATCCCAAATACTGATATTCTCTAATGTTCTATGATAGTGCTGACTTGCACACTCAATCTCATACAAATTTGAAAAATAACTGTGCATGCAAACTCGCCATGCAAAAATGCCCTAAAATATAGCTGAATTAGGGTTAGGGTTTTGCAGAGAGAAATTAACACTTACCACTGATATTCTGGCTGATAATGACTCCAGAGATAGTTGCATGCATAAGGATCCGGATGGGTGGTCTAATAATGATCTTTTCCTCCTGTGTTACCGCCCCGTAGTACCGTAAAAACCCTCCAGACTGAAGGTGACGTTTTTGTAGGAGGAGAGGTCCGTTTGGGCTTAAACTTTCTGAGCTTGTCCATCTACTAATGCCGAAGAGATGGCCTAGCACATGCAGAGGTTTGGCTGCCTCTAAGTGCCCTAGCGAATTGATTAGCAGTTCTGTTGATCACGCCCCCAACTGATCGGTTTGGCTGATAGCTGCTCCAAGTGAGCAAACTGATGGTTGATAATCACTGCATACCGTAGGATAGGCCTGCTAAGAAAGAGGAAGCTGACATGCGGAGGAAAGACTGGGTTTTGTGGTCCCAGCAAATCCTTCTGTGTTTTCCCTGCTTCTTCCAGCTGCAAACGTGGATTTGCTAATAACCCTTCGGAATGTGTTGGATCTCCAAATACTATAGTATATGATGGATGCAATGGATAAACCTAGATGATCTATCCCAATAAGAGACTAAGGCAGATATCTCACTGTCGAACCCTCGATAGCTGAAGACACCGTCTCCAACCCCAACTGTCGCGGCTAAACGCTGTGTTGTTGCTCCAAACTCCAAAATCAATCAGCAATAACAATAGCTATCTCCTTTAGTCCCATAACCCTTCTTAAATAAATCCTTATGCACTTTTAGGGTTTGCATGTCACTTTTAGGGTTTATGCTCACTTCTAAGGTTTGCATGCCACTTTTAGGGTTTATGCTCACTTTTGCATGCATGCAATTCTAATTTCAAGTTGAGTTTAATACAGAAGAAATAAGGCCTGCATGCTCCGCATGCTTTATGATAATAACTCTGATGGCCCTCTTTACAATACCGATGACTGAATAATTGTCCTAATGAGCTCCCAGTATTAAAGGTCCTCGGTCAATCCCTATTTATCAAAAACGGAACATTACAGATTAACTTAAAACTCCTTTCTCCAACAAGGTAGAAATTCCCTATCAATGGCCCAAACAAAAGCGTAGAAATGACAATGCAAATACTCAATATAACTTACAACCATGAATGTTATGAACCAATATCCTTAAAAGAGCATAAGAGAACACAATGTACAAAAATGCAACGTGGAGCACAACTCCAATATAAATAAAAAAGATAAGTTACACAATAACTCCTCAAATAATAGGATATCCTTCTCCAATTACCCCAAAACATTCACATAATCATTTCACATGTCCTCAATAATGACTACATTACCTTTATATATACATGTCCACTCATTGTATGAGCCCCCTTCGTTAGGTCGACCCATTTCATATATATTTAGCCCCATATATGTTCCCCTTGGGGTCATATTATATACATTTAACCCCATAGGTGACCCCCCTTTCGTCATATCATAGTACCCTCCTTCGAAAAGCTTCGTCCTTAGTGCTTTGCAGATAATGACTTTCATGTGATGAAACCAAGAAATAAGATTTCCTTATATTCTTGTTTTCTTATTGCCATTCATGATGATCCATCCATCCAAATTGAATTATTTTTGGTCTCAATCCTTGATAGATGTTTTTGCATAATTTTGACTCCATATGTTGTGATTGTGGGTTTTGTTGCCGCCTTTCACGCACCTAAGGGTAGGTTGTCATAGCAGAAATCTTCAAGCCACTAAGTGCGTCCTTGGGGGCAAGTCTCGAGTCAAGTACTATCACTTGATCTTGAGTCCTCCATTTAGGCAAACTCCTAAAGAAACCAAGGGGGGTAGACCCTATTTGGTCGCCATGGCTAATTAAGCTTTAGTGGAAGTGTTTTAAATGAATGAGTTTTTAAGGAGTTTTTTAACAACAATAACAAAACAAGAGATCTGTAAGATGAACAAATTACGACAGCATAAATAGCACAAGACCTTTTTATAAAATCATTCAACACATAAATTATCCAAGCAAAGCTTATATAGATAGAGAAATAAAGACCAGTGCTGAAATTAAATGGACTCAGAAAATTGTATGTGTTGTAATGCTGGAGTGGATATTTTGCAATTGTCTCTTGGTAACTTTTAGATTATTGTGGATTAATGAGTGGATTAAACAAGGGGGAAGGGGACTCCAGATATACCTGACGGAACTATTATCACAAATATTGTAGATGCCCTGTGAGATGATGCTATTCAGGACGGCAGAGGAAAGACAACTAAATTTGTGACCTACGATATCCAAGACTTCTGAAAGAACTCGGATGTCACACCAGTTAAGGATACCGACACTTTGGACCTAGTAAGAATAAGCCCAGGGAGCGTCCCTAAGACCAAGAAACCCTAAAATTATGGATACGGAATAGACAAAGCAAGGGAAACTTGGTTGAATCTCTTAGTTAATTGATTAATTACAGTTTGAAGTGAAAAATGAGAGATTCGGAGCATCCAAGTGAAAAGCCCTAAATTTGCCCTAGGGTTTATGCAGAAAAATTGGGATCTAGGGAAAATAGGTGAAATTAAGTGGAATTGGATACTCAAATTGATTGTTGGGTGCAAGATTAGGCAATTGGAGAAGAAACCAACAATACCCAGTTTGTGGTTTGCTAAAAAGACCACTTTCCCCATGGGGGGCATTTTTCCCTAGTCACAGGCTAGTGCTTTGGATGGGTAAATGGAGTCCGATCAAGCCGAAACTTTAGATCTAGGGGTTTTATGTTAAATTAAAGGTGGGTTTTTAATTTTGCAGCTTGCCGCAAGCTAGAACTCATAGATTTGCAAAACGAGGGTTTTAATGATATGGAGTGATGAGCAATGCATGTACAGAAAATAAAAGAAGAGAAACTCACCTGCGAGACATACCTGGAATTTGTAGATGGATTGAGAAATGACGAGGAATGTCGATCTCTCGTCAAAATGAACCTTCCCGAGCAAGATCTTGGTGTAGCTATCTATCAGACAGTCACCCTTGCGCCCCCTTCAACCTGCCAGATCAAAGAAACATCAACCAATCAAACAAACGAATGACATCTGCAAAATATGGAAAGGGAAAGAGAATAAAAATTCATAAAGACAAAAATACTCCCTGAACCAAACAACCCGGAGCCGGGACGAAGGTGAGTTGCCCCACAAAGTCGCCCTCTCTCGCCCAGCGCGCCTCCTTCTCCTGCAAATGAAATGGGTAAAGGTAAAATGCAAGATCTATCCCAGATGAAGCTCAGTATGGAAGAAAAAAAATGCCAATCATCAAATCAGAACATCCACAAGATACAAAGATCAATAATCCCAAGCAAAAATCTCGTTAATGATATTCCGGTGCCAAAGTTCATGAATTACAATGGTTGAGATTAAAAGATCATCAACGGTGGAGATCAACAATACATAACTTATCACATGGATCAAGTGACCGAGTCAACCAAAGGGGGCGCACTTTGCTCAAGGACGCCTATCCTAAGTCAAACTCAAAATATAACATAAGTGTGATACATCAATACACTAAGGGGGGTCACTTAGGGGCTTAATTCACACTATGGCCCTTTACAACTTCAAATCACAAAATATAATCATAAAATACATCAATAGCCAATTAGAGGGGGCGCCCCTTGGGGGGTCTTTCCTCATTGGCTGAGCCATAACTAAATAATATGGACATCTGCTGACTGAAAGTTGCTAAAGGACTGTCCAAGATGTCGAGAAACGTCATCTGTCAAAGTTCCAAACCATTTCCTTTTACCCAGGAATCCAAATCAATTTTTTCAGTAAATTTCTAGTTCATTTCCTGCTGGTAAACTCTCTAGAAACTGATAAATCCATCATAACTCACTCCAGGGTGCAAACTGGGAAAAACTTACTGCTCTGGATGATCTGGAGACATAGAAGAATTGTATAAGTGACTACTCATAGCCCCTAGAACACTGCTCTGCTCTAGGAGAACTAATCATACTGGCATCTGGAATAAAAATAGGTCATCTGGCCAATAATTAAGTGATAATAATCACTTTTCTGGGGAACCGGGGCCAAACTCTCAAAACTGAAACTGCAGTATTGGTCCTAGGCATGTTTCGAACAAATATGGACCATGTTGTATTTTTGAGTCACTGCCTTGGGAAACGTGATTGACTTGGTCAACTGGTTTGACCAGGTCAAAGTACCCAAAATCAAGGTGAGATACTGTACCAGTATGATCCTGCAACATTACTAGGTAAGCCATGCTCCAATGGTGTATATCAAAACCCAAATTAAGTCTGTTATTCATAATCATAGTGACCAAACATAATAATAATAATAAAATATACCTTTGCTTCTGAAAGATCTTAGATTCTTCTGGAAATCTGCTTGCTCATGCCATACTTACAAAGTGTAATCAATGTGCTATAGATGGGTGATGATGGAAGAAAATAGGAATGACTTTGACTGACTTTGACTTGGTGATCTATCCGACTGATAACTAATAAACTCTACCAAGGTGACACATGTATGACAAATAGCAATAGGGGATGGAGGTGTCTCACAGATGGGTGAAGTACTTGGGTATGCTTCCCTCAGACTCTAGCAAGTTTTCCTTTGCAACTTTATTGCAAATATAGGTTAACCTTCAAAGGCAGGTGCCCTGGAAGCCTTCTGGGCTCCAGTACTGACAAAGACCGAGTCTTTCCTGACTAGTCTCACCTTGTGGCCCTATGGGGACCATTGAATCGAACACTATACAAGTAGTGAGTGCTCATCCTTTGACCATTAACCTTTCAATGACTTTCATACTTTTTATAAGATAGTGGCCAGCCTACAAGAGCAGGTGCCCTGGAAAGCCTTCTGGACTCCAGTAAATGACTAAGGCTACCTGCGAGCAGTCCATAGCCCCAACAGGTTCACATCTCCCTGATGCCCCTGTAGAGGGCAAACTGAGCCTTACATTATTCAAGGAATGGGTGCTCAATCTCTTGGCCACTGACTACCTTTTTCAACATTTTATACTTTTGCATCCTTTAGATATAGCTTTTATGCGTTCCGATGCTTTGGTGTTTAGCAACACTGTTATGGCAGAGCACTTCTTTTAAAGACTTAAGGATGACAACTCTGTGCACCTAACCACACTAGCCAAGACACATACTTCATAGCTAGAGACACATAACAACATGGAGTCTATCACACATAGTGGTCAGAATGGGGAAGGGGCCTTCAATCTCACCAGTCTCTATCAGTCATAGTCATGGGGTAGAAACAAAAGTGGATGAACTAGATGGACAGACAGAAATGTAATGGGACCAACCTAGCACTAAGGGTTACATTTGTTTGAGCATGGCATGGGCAACAGTCTTCACATTGGATTCCTTGATCAATCATAATAAAGGTCAGAGCAATAAAGAACATATAGCATAGGTCACTATGATCATCCTAACATGACAAGTACAGGTATCTGAGATACATCACAGAGCAACAACTATACCAAGGAAATATACCTGATCTCACCATGTATACCTATCTCCAACTAATAAGCCCCTAGTTGTGTGTACCAACTCCTGATCGGTTGCTCTGCCGACATGAACTAGATCATCACCAAAATAATCTCAATGGACTCCCAAGTCTCAATCCTGGCAAGGAAGATATCAAGAACAAGGCTCTGAAATGGAGTGAAGCTGTAGAGATCCTTGCTAATACCCCATGTAAAAGTAGCCCGGAATACAAAAAGAGACCAGTCTGCATGCTACATCATGGAAGCCTAGCTGAAAAAATGTATATGTGATAACAGGTATGAGGAGTATGTCCAAAACCCTTATCTGATGTGGTTCCACGCGAAGAATATGTGGGATGGATAGGAGTCTCTGGGACGCGTCCAACACTACACCACCGAGGGTGTAGCCTGACAGTATCCCGAGGTTGTTATCCAATGGTTCCCACTTCCTCTGTGAACTTTCCCCACAATGGATTAAATCGAGGCGTTGGATTTTCACCTTGGGAGGTTAATTTGGAAGTGAGACTAATTTAAACTAGTCACCTATGTTGCTTTTGATGCATCCAACTGGTCAGTCGAACCGCAGCGATGCAGAGCATACACAACAAAAGCCTTGTTATTTTTAAAGATTTTTTTAACAGAGTTTGCTTGTTTATTAAATCCCCAAGAGTCTCTTTCAGGTTATAAACCCTAATCGAAAAAGAAAGGGGAGTAAATTACCGGAAGAGTAAAAGCAATACAAAATAGACAAAATGTTTTCTAATTAATCCTACCACACATCTCTTTCCCCTTTCTGGTAACTCAGGAATTCGTTGGGTTAGTACCAGTATTACTTTGAAAAAAATGAATGATGTAGCAAACATAAACCTATCAAAGTATACAGATCTACAAAAGGAAACTAAACTAAGCAAAAATATGGAAAAAACATGAAAAGTGACACCGACGCAAATTCCCCCTAGGGGGATGGGGTGTGGGCTCTTAGTAGCCTACTCAAGACTTTTATTATGTTTTACAATGATATTAGAGCTTGGAGAAATCCTCTTTCTCCTTATAGATCCTGGAGGAAAGAGGTTACAAAAGTGTGGAAAAAGTTAAGGAAGAAAGGAGGGTTCAAAGATGTCCTTGTTCGCTTGAACTTGCCATAATCTTGTGCCCAAATCCTCTTTTTTCGTTGTCACAATACAAAAATCAGCAAACTATTAGTTGGTAGAACTACCCAAAGTCACTTTGAAAGTGCTTTGGGCAAGTAAGAAAAATACTAAAAGAAGTTGCTAAGTAAAACTAGATCTAGAAAGCAATAACTAAGAGGAGTGGGATCGTGAAACCCACTCTCTTCGGGTCTTGAACATCCTTTGAAAAGAAGCCAATGCCAAGCACTGATATTCTAGGTTTAACTTTGAAATTTAGGCAAAATACTTTCAATTGACAAGTTAAGAATATAACTCAAATTTGCTTGCAAAGGAAAGTAGATTTAGCTATATCTAGTCAACGAAAGATGAATCTTTTGTACGAAACTTTCAGATCTAGACTATGAGCTTTTAAAAAATAGATCTACGATAAATTTTACTCTAAGATGATAGATCTAAAAAATAAAAGCTAGAAACCAAGTATCCGAGTAGATTTTAAATTTTAAAAGGAGATAGAGCAGAGGACACGCTTGTAGCTGTCAAGATCAACCAAAGAGCTTCTGGTGGAAGCGGTTGGACTATGCCGAGAGAAAAGGTGAAGATGATAGAGAACAAGCTTGTTCAAGACCTTCTCCATAGTAACCTGTAACTAACATAGACAAAACCTGCGAAGAGATTTGTGAGATCCAAAGATATGCGTATAAAAGACTAGAGCAACATGATAATAAACTTTATTGAAAATGCCAGATCTTTATCTTTACATACATATGAACAATAGAATCTATAAATAAACTTATTTAAAGACTCTTTCCCTTCGATTGGGAGCAATCCTGACAAGGTTAGATTCACAAATCAAGCAAGTAAACTACACTAGATATAGATTACCTCAAGCATAAGCAACAATACTCATCCAACCGAATGCCTTACACCATCTTTATTCACAATGAAAAATATAACAACAGTGTCACAATAGCAAGCCTTCCGATGCAACTCTAACTAGCTTCAACGGAGAGAATCATACTTTATTTATAGCCAGAGAAAGGAGGGGGCGCATCCACAAGTGGGAGCTAATGTTGACTTAGCTTGAGTTCATGAGATAATTCAGGATCGAGTTTGAGTTGAAGTGAAGTGGTTATCATGGAGGAGGCGCCACCTCCCATGAGGTAGGTGATCTCACTCCAACTACTCGCCACTTCTAAACACGCCAATACAACCACCCACATGTTACTTGCCACCACCTTCTCGCCAATACAACCACCCACATGCAAGTCTGTGAGGTTGGCGTCACCTCTCCCACCAACCATATGACTCGTAACTTCTCAAATTTATCCAAACGCATTAGTAATTTAGACGAGATCACTAATTCATGAGGGACCCATTTTCCATGTCACCCAATGCTTTAAATGTCTTTTTTTTTACTTTTCAATTGTGTACTTTTGTGTGAATTTGTTGCAACTTTAGCAATTAAATGGCATTTTGATGCACCTTTAGCAAAATAATGCTTTACAAGATGTTTTAGCCACCCGAAACATAGGAAAAGTGGGTCCTGAGGTGAAGAAGACGCTCTGAGTGTAAAAACGAGCCTCCACATGCCAAATTCTGCCTCCGGATCAAGTTTTTATGACACCTACAAATTTTTAATTAAACCATTAAAAAATGGCCTAATTTTGCGGGAAAAAATCATTTTCTCGGAATTGAACAAAAACCTAGGGGGACCTAGCACATGTCGATACGACTCAATTCAAATGCCTAACATGTTTATAAAAATTGACACTTAGGCTCTAATAACCCCCTAAGGGCTAACCACCAAGACAACTACCCCAACTTTGGAGGTGTGACTGAAAAACTCAGAAATTATTAGTCGTTGTTCAACAACAAATAATTACAAAGGGAAAAAACACTCTGGGCTAGTCGACTTGATGTCTAAGTCTAGGAAGCCGAGTCTTTTACAAAATTGACCATGCTAGCACAATTTTTACAATTTCCCCAAGGGGGTATGAACATGTGTTACAAAATAAATTAAAAAATTTCCCAAAAAAAACTTGGTGGACTTATAGACTTTGAAGAATGAACAAGTGTGCTTGTTCAACTTTTTCGACTCACTTGATAAAACCAAGCATGACTTAGTAGGTAATAGGTTCTCAAATTTGTTGTAGTTTTTGGTCTTTGATTTATCCTTTTGAATAATAGTTTTTCGGTGAATAATAGTTTTTCGGTGCCTTGTTCTCCATGAATATTGTTAAGTATTCCATCTTCTTCCTTGATAGTGTCGCTACATATCTCCTTGCCTTTCTCGGAAGCTTTCTTGGTAACGAGGATGTCGATATGGTTTCACACTTGACGGTTTCTCTTCCTTCTACACACCCATGTCATTGGTCTTCTTTTGAGAGAAAATTGTGTTCTCTATCCTGTGTGCTTGGTCTTTGATCACTCTCATCTTTGAGATAATACCTCATATTTGACATGTACATCTTCAAGCTGGAGCTCAAGTTCTTCAAGTATTTTCTAGTGTATTTCTAGAATCATGTCTTCCTTCTACTTTTGAAGTTGCAATGTGATGCCATTCATCAATGTTTGATGTCCTTCTTCAATTTTGGATTGCATTTCTTCTTTTACTTCATCTGTATTTAATGCTTCTTTTAACCTTCTTGCAGATTTCCTCCTCAAGACTTTTGGAAGTCTCTTCATCCAAGTTCCTTGGTTTTCCTTGATTTTGAACATGCTTCTTTTCTGCTTTCAATCTCTTCACCTCATCCAGTAACACTTTCTATTATAGTTTCTTAATCAACACATTTCTTCATCCTTTTTTTTCAATTCTTCCCTTCCCTCATCCTTTTCTTTTATGAAAGTATTGACTTGATTGTTCGATACTTTATTACTGGAAAGACTTTTTTCCATCATCTCAAACAATTCCATGAAATTGGTATCATCTTTATTTTCATTTCCACAAAATGTAGGTGTTATCATTTTTCTTAATTGAGGTCCAACCCAAACCCTCAAATTCCAACTTCAATATATTGAAAATAGCATCAAAAACTGATGATATGATCTTTCCAACATATTAAAATGTGTTTCCTCTTTCCAATGGTTTTTGAATCACTTAAATCAAACCTTCCATTCAAAATTTATGAAAATTTCAATATAACATACCTTTTAAAACCCAAATTTGGAGATTGTTTTGTTGGTCAACCTTCCAACAGAGGTTTCTTCATAACTTAGGGCCCTCTAAATCTGAAATTTCGACCTATAGTAGACTATTACGTCTTCTCTGCAATGCCATAGGTGTGACCTAATTCTGATGTGCCAACAAAAAGTTATGGTAACTTTCCCAAAACTTGTCATTTTTGTCTCTTCTAGTAAAGCAAAAGTACACGACCTACCACATGTCCAATTTTCAGGATCTGATTCTAAAATTGCTACCACGGATATTACAGTTTGTCTTTTTTCTGGTACAACAAATCTCACTCAATTTGGATCGCTCAAGATCCAGATATAATAGTTTTACCCCAAACACATGTTCAAGACTAGTTTTTAGACTAGTCCAAAACCCTAACTTCCACAGGGTATAACTTTGCACCAATAATTAATCAAAACCTTCAAATCATACCACAGATAGCTCATTATGTCCTTTGCAGCCTCGCCAAGATTTGTTGTCTGCAACGCCCTTTAAAAAAGTTATACCAAAAATGCCAAGATGTCTATTTTTTGGACTAGTCAAATACCTTAACTTCCCTATGGTATAACTCTGAACCTGTAATGAATCAGGACCTAAAAATCGCACCACGTATACTCCAGTATGTCCTTTGCGACTCCTCCAATTTTTGTTGTCTAAAACATCTCAAAAAATATTTTATAGCGAAAATTCCAACATGACTCATTTTGAAAGCGTCCAAGCTCTGATACCAACTGTTATGAATCAATATTCTTAAAATAGATTAACAAACAAGAGTACGCACAATGTACAAAAATATAAATGTGGAGAACAACTCCAACATAAATAAGTAAGATAAGTTACACAATAAATCCTCAAATAATAAGACATCCTTCTCCAATTACCCCAAGACATTCACATAATCATTTGACATGTCCTCAATAATGACTACATTACCTTTATATATCCATGTCCACTCATTACACATGAGCCCCATTCATTGGGTTGATCCATTACAGCCTCATATATGCCCCCCTTGGGGTCATATTATATACATTTAACCCCATATGTGACCCCCCTTGGGTCATATCATTTAAGATCAAATCACCACACATGAAAAAAAGGGAACCCTTACAACAAGATTTGCTCCAAGAAAAGATCCAACCATGAAGAATGAATGAGAGGATAAACCCTTATATAGGTTTTAATCCTTCTCTTCACAACAATAAACAAGTAATAAAATCCTCTAGATATAGCCTAGGTTCGACCATGGAGTAAACAAATCAAAATACTCGACTAAACCTTAACAATAACAATATCCATGATAAATGGTGGTTAAAGCCACATGGACAATATCTAAGAGATAGCAAGGCCCAACAAGAGGGCACTTCCATCAAATGAGAGATCAAGGCAAGAATTCTAACCTAGCTTGCAAAGGCTCTCCAAAAGGAGACGCTCCAACCAGAATATGTCCACAAACACTCCAAAACCAAACGACCTCCTCAAAATAAGTGTATATCGCCTCCAAAGGGGAACACTAACTCCAAAAGTGGTATTAAATGATCTGTGTTACCAAAAACGTGATGGTGGTCATCGTTTCTCACAGAAAACAGCGTAGAAACGGGGACAAGACGAAAAACACCGTTTTCTACGGTCGTTTTCGTTTCTACAACCAAAAAACCGTTTCTTGAGAAACACATCGTTTTTCCCAACGGTTTATACAAAAACGAATTTTCTTTGTATGGGAACGGGTTCGTTTCGGGGTTTAATTTCATTGTTTGCACCTTGTGTCCATCTTCGTACTTGTCTCCTTTCTTCACCTCAAGATTGCTTTAGTCGTCGTTTTAGTGCTCGAGCTTATAATCTTCTTGAAACTCCCTTTAATGATAATTGGAACATCCAGCTAACTTAGCCTAACCGGCTTTAATGGGAACTAACTTTCCTCATAAAAAAATAAACACTGGTTATACGTTCTGCTAGGCACAGGAATGGTGCAGTGCAGGTAGGCCATAAGTTAATAAATCATTGTCAATCAATTGTAAGTTTATTTTGGCAAAGCAGTTGACTGGCTCTGGTCTGTATAAACGGTTGGCTCTTTAGCTAATCCTAATCCTCCAGCTCCTCAAACAACCTTCTCATCTCTCGATTGGCAGAAAGAAAAAGACGCAATACGAAGCTCCTCGCTATCATAACCTAGACCCCTTTCTTTATTGCCCTTTAAGTTTTTATTTTCTTCATTCCCTTGCCTCGAGCTGCTAAGATCGAAATTTCAGATACAAGTTTCTATGTTTGGAAGGTGGTGAGGCAAGCATGGATAGAGTTGAGTTCATGTGTTATTGCAAAGATAGAGACCGTATGGACAAATGTCTAGGCTACGGTATGCTCTGTTTTATATTTTCGCAAAACTTAGTTGTGTTTTGGTCACCTTACAGGTAGGGAAAACAAATCAGCCATAATAATAATAGGTAAATTTATGATTTCTTCCTACTTTGTTTCTCCGCTTTAAATCTACAGTGAATTGGTTTTCATTTTTCTAGTTGGACGTGGAGCTGGCTCGAGCCTGGA
The DNA here is from genome assembly GCA_001517045.1 of Pseudotsuga menziesii. Classification (NCBI taxonomy): domain Eukaryota; kingdom Viridiplantae; phylum Streptophyta; class Pinopsida; order Pinales; family Pinaceae; genus Pseudotsuga; species Pseudotsuga menziesii. Next base: position 178,714 of record LPNX010393240.1, read on the forward strand.
GTTTGAAATGTCGAGCTAAGTCAAGTCAGTCCTAAAATCTGTAGTTTGTCACAATATTTAATTTATATATTTTAATTAAGTCATTTGTTTTGTTTTTCTCTCTCCTCGTTTCTTATATGTGTGAAACCTAAAAACTTTGTTTCTCGTATCATTCTCGTTTCTCGTTTCTAGTAACATAGTAAACGATGTGTAATGGTAAGTGATACACTTCACAAGTGAACATTGAACGTCCTCATTCAAAGCCCTCAAACATAGAATGCTAGCTCTGAATAGAGGTCAAACATCATAAAGGCACCTCTATAAGTGCGACACTCCATCACCACACCATGAATAAGTATGTAACATAGCCAAAAATAATGGAACAGCCTCATCAAACCCCAGGTCCATGTGCAAGAATCTGACAAAATTGGGACGGCTCCATGAATGAAGAAGCAAAATCCAAGTAGACAACCTCCAAGAGGGGACTACCCTTCCTAAAATAGCTCAACAAGTGTTTAAGATCTCAAAGTGGCAAATTACATGAACATATGTGCAATAAGAAACCCATGTAGTAAAAGATGACCAACATGCCTCAACATGTATGCCACCATGCCAACTCATCAATACAATAATATAACCATGCCTCTGCATGTGTGTTATGAGACGAGCGTTCAACTCAACAATACTCGTCAAGATCACCATCATGCATAAAAATATGTAGCTGTTGACTAAATTGTCATTGATGCCAACAGGTGTGTGTCGGTGTGTCTTGGTGCCCCTTGAGGATCCCTTCAAGGTTAGAAGTCACTCAATGTCAAAGGAGACCTTTTGACCTTGTCCAAGCCCAAGTCTGAAGCCCTTGGAGCCCTTGGGACAATGCCAAAAACCCTGTACACCCTTTAGAGTGTTTACGTACCCCTAAGTTGTTATTATGGTTCCCCAACACCACAACACCTATGTCCTAGTACCCTAGAAACTATCCTTGGTGGGTTGAAGAAGTGTAGAGTCCAAATGACCCATTATGTGGTCCTTTGTGTTTGTAATGAGGTCATGGTTCCCTAAGAGAAGTCCTTGAACCCACACCTTGATGGTTATGATGATGAAGCACATCTTTGCTTGTGGTGACTTGGTTGACCTAACAACAAACCCTAAGACTCTTAACCTATGGTCCCTACGCCCTCAAAACACTAATAATACTGTTGTTGCATGATGATGCCTATTGCACCTTTACATTAGCCTTTGAAGAAGACCTTATTTGATGACCCCTCAACCCACAAGGCCCATAAAACCCTTACCATTAAGTTAAAGTGTCAAGACTTTTTTTAAATCAATAAAAAGATCATTAACAAATAAATAAGATATTAAGATAATAAACTTAATGTTTTAACCCACCTTTGAAAACATGTTTAAAATTTTATAACTCTCCCTTTAGGTCTGCCCCACTAAAGTGGTTTTAAATATTAAAACTTTTTTTAAAATATCAATTTTAAAAATTAATAAACAAGGGTTTAACCTAAAACATGTTAAGATAATTTTAAAGTAATCTACCCTCCCTTTATGAAGGTCGGCCCCATTAAATATTAAATTAAAACCTCTTTTAACTAATAAAATGAAGTATCTTCCTCTTTAGGTCAGCCCTATATCCTTCGTTCTCACACTAGTTTAAGGGTATAAATACACTAACCTCTTGTCACAATACTTCATAAACGAATGCAACTGACATGACTGAGAATTTTCAAGTGTTAAGGAGCAGTAGACTGTATTTTCAGGGGGCACACTAAGAAGCAGCAGCAGGTAGGCATATGAATTTTTCTAAGGAAGTTTCTTAGGGTTACAGCAGAAGTTTCCACAGAGTTTTGAACATAATTTTTGGGTTAAAACTTCTCCTGAACATTTCAGACCCGAGTTTGCCCTTCTTCCTCCTTACAATCAGTTTTTGTTGAAGAATCTTTGTTGTTACAGACCTAAGTTTAAGGTCTGTTCATGGTCTGAAGAAGTCCAACCACAAACCGGAATTGATGACTGTTCGTGGAGAGTTGAGGTGAAGTTCTCTTGTTGCTGCCTTCTTTATGACAGTCCTGAATTTGTTCAGGCAAGAATAGTCCAAGGTTTGGGATCCAAGCCCTTCTTTTGCAGAACACAGTCAACGTTTTTAGGGTCTTCTACAAGGTATGTTTGAACAGTAAATACAGTAATATATGCATGTGAAAGAATACAGTACACAAAGTGTATGTGTACATTTATACGTATAGTGATGAGTGTACATGTGTACATGTGTTGAAGTGAACAAGGATGTGAACAGTAGTGTACAATAATATGTGTATATATGTACAGTAGTATGTAAAGTTGTATACTGTGTATAGTGTACAGTGATGTGCATAGGGATGTGTATATATATGTATGAGTAAGTGTACAAGTGGTATGTGTAGTGGTATTAATGTGCAAGTGAATGTACAAGTTGAATTATGAGATTGTGATCCATTACACAATGATGAATGTCTTGATATGATACATGATGATGATGATGTGATGATGCATGCTATGATGATGCACTCTATCATGTACATACACTCCTACACTTTATGATGATGATGCATATCCTATGATGACAACGCTACTATGAAGATGCATGAAAGCAAAGCAGAACTATTTGTTCAGTGATTGTGTATGGCGAGGTACATGAGCAGTGTATAGCAATGAAACGACGTATCAATATACAGTGATGATTTGGCAGTGATCAGAGGGCAGAGGTTATCAACAGCGGGAAGTTCAGGAATTGGTGTTTGACAGGTCCACAGGTTCAACAGTCTTTTTCTTCAAGGTGGTAGGGTGGTGCTATGATTGGTGATTAGCAACTTGCTCTTAATTAAAAAAAATTATAATTGTGCAAATATTGATTCACCCCCCTCTCAGTATTTCAACAATTGGTATCAGAGCGGGTTTCTTCAAAACAGTCTAACCGTTGGAAGGCAATCATGGGCAAGTTTGCTAAACAGAGCAAAACAGGAACACCCTTGTTTGATGGGAGCAACTATGCATTCTAGAGCATAAGGATGAGAATCTTCATAGAAGCTCAAGGAATAGAAATATGGCAAAGTATCGAGAATGGGTACAAGGTACCACAGACCGTACCAAGAGATGCAGCTGAGTTGGCTCAATACAACAACAATTCAAAGGCCAGAAATCACCTTCTAGGTGCTATAAATGAATCTATCTTCAACAAAGTGATGAATTGCCCCTCTGCAAAGGAAACGTGGCACAAACTCCAAACCACATATGAAGGAGATAGCAAAGTCAAGGAAGCCAAACTTCAAACATATAGAGGACAATTTGAAGAGATAAGGATGAATGAAGACGAAGACATAACAGCCTATACTCTTCGAGTTGATCAACTTCTAAATACCATCAGAGATTTGGGAGAAGAAGTTGAGGAGGCCATAGTTGTTCGAAAAGTTCTAAGAACTCTTCCCAGAAGGTTCAACCCCAAGATATTTTCCCTAAAAGAAAGAACAGATCTGAAGAATATGACAGTAGATCAGCTGCGTAGGACTCTTGTGGCTTACGAAATGAGAATTGAAGACGAAGACACGTCAAGAAAAGAAGCAACATTCAAGGTCTCCTCCAAACAAGGTGGGAAGAACAAATCAACAAAGGACAAGCCAACAAGTGATGAATCTGATGATGAAGAAATAGCTAACTTTGTTCGGAAGTTGAAGAGAGGCACTGGGAAACACAAAGGTAAGTTACCTCTTAAATGTTTTTCATGTAGAAAGATAGGTCATTTTGCTTCTCAATGTTTGTATGCAAAGAACTCAAATAGTGATGAAGATGACAACTTCAAACCCTACAACAAGTACAATAATTACAAGAATAAGAACAGAGGGAAGTTTGCAAAGAAGAAGTCTCTATACAAAAAGGGACAACAGCTCATTTAGTGGTGACTCCGACAATGATAGTGGCAGTGACTCTGATGATGATGGTGAACCAGATAAGGTACTCTTTATGGCAATAAACTCAAATGAGGATTGTGTTGCCCACCTATATCGACTAGGTGGCAACGTCGTGTACATTGCAAATGTACATATTGTACAATTTGCACCATGGAAAAATCATAGGGATTTTTCACTCAGCAAGGCAATTCTGCCCCTTTTTTACACGAAATGTCCATTCCCCTGCTTGGGATAATTAATGTAACTTTATATGTCAGCATGAGTCATTCCTCTAAGGATGTCACCATGGACTTTATTATCAAGGAAGTCCTCTTCACCGAGTGTTTTTTTCCCCTTCTAGTTAATTTTGTTAATTAACAATTTTAATTGGTTGGGTTTTTCACTCACCAATCCTCCAAAGTGGTGAATTGGCATTCTGATAATCAAGCCCATGAGGTGGCTAAGGTTTCAAGTTGTTGTCCATGACCATGCTAGCCATATCTTGTAGTCTTGCGGAATTTCGTTAGGATTTTAATTTTAACTTTTTCTATTTATTAATTAACTTTACCATTTGGTGGTTAATTAATTAAGTTTTGATGTAATAATGTAATCTCTTGAACCTTGGCATTTTGTATTAGGGGCTATGAATGCAAACGAAAATGCTATGACGCCCCCTAAGCCATTAATTCAAGTCCCATGTCATTCTGACAAGGGGTTAAGAAGTTAGACCAATTTTTGTTAAGATAAGGTATTTTAACCTAGGAAATTAATTTAATTTCCCAGGGAGAAAAATTTAATTATTTGATTTTAAAGGGAAAAATCAAATAAGGCCATGGTAATTAAGTTTGGGGGGTGACTAAGCATAGTCAATTTTTATTTTTAAATAAACCCCCCCATGGTCAAAATAAATTTTTGAAGATCTCCTAAGTGGGGCGTCCCTCTTGTCTTAATAAAAGATAAGAATAAAAAATCAAAAAATCAAAATTTGAGTCAAAGGAGGCCCCGGATAAAAAATAAAAGACAAAAAATAAAAGATAAAATAAAAGATAAAAAATTAAAAATTAAAAATTAAAAATAAAAGATAAAATAAAAGAATAAAAGAATAAAATATAAAATATAAAATATAAAAAATCAAAATTTGAGTCAAAGGAGGCCCCACTTGAGTCATGGAAACCCTAGATCTAAGGGTTAATCTTCATTGTGACATGGATCTATCTTTTTGACCATTGATTTGAAGAGGCACCCTTGCTTATGATTGGTGGATGGCTTGCAAAGTCAACAAACCTAGATCTAAGGGTGAAGCAGAGCCAGAGTTCAGATCTATGTTTTGGACCCTTGATTTAGGAGTGGGTTTGGGATTTTTTCAACTATAAAAGAAGGTCTCCCCTCCCTCATTATACATTGACTCTCAAGCTATTGTTATGCTGCTGGAATCACTCCTCTCTTCTTTTCTTCTCATGCTCTTTCATTTTGCTCAAGCTTTGCTCAAGCCCTAGAGATTTTTTGTATATCAAATCTTGCCCTAGTTGGGCTTAATACAAGTAATCTTTGGGGAAATTCTTTGTGGCTCTCTTCTACATTTCATGCATCTTTTGGTGAGGTAACTTGCATATGTATTTATTTGATTTGGCATTTGTATTAGCTTAGATAGCTCTCCACAAAGTATTTTGTGGAAAGATTTGTAAGTAGAAGTGTTTCTGCTCCCATTTGTGAGTTTTTAATGAGATTTATCAAAGTATTTTGGTAGATTTATTGGGTGCTCACCTCTTTGCTTACGTTTTGCAGCTCTCATAAGTTTATTTGCAGGGATCTAGAACAAAGGAGCATCTTTCTTCAAGGGTTATTTGGTTGTTTTCCATTTTCGCACGTGTTTACAAAGGTTTTAAAACTCAGTTTTTTATCATTGTATAGTGATAAAAACCTTTGTTTTAAGGCCCTAACCCTTAGTATATTAGTTGAATACTTCCGATCTACTGTTTTAACATCATTTAGGTGGCTGGAAACTCATTTTCCAGCCTTCTAAACTTCTCATTTCAAGTATTTTTACACTCAGATTTTTGCCATTTTTCTGAGATTTTTGGACTAACTTTTCTAATAAGTTTTCTTTAGTGTTTACTATAATTTCCAGCGAACATACCTCACTATTTTATTGCAGGTTTTACACAAGAGGAAAGGAAGTGCTCCTCGTTTTGGTCCAGAAAAGCCTCAAGAACCATCTGGTTCAAAAAGAGGTCTTTTGGTATTTGTAAACCCCAAAAAGAGGTTATCTTGGGGTATTCTCAAATCATTTCAAAGGCTTTGTAAATCTATTATAAGTAGATTAGATTAGAGGTAGAGGAGGTAGAGTAGCTCACCAGTTGCTAGTTTGCTTATCTTGCAAGTAGATCTAGATTTTCCATTTTTACCCACCTTTCTCTTTCGAAGAAATTGTTGTGTGGTTAGCATAGTTGTTTTAGTTTAGTTTCAAGTTCTTTCATTTCATTTCAAGCACTTAGCTTTATATTTATTTCCTGCTTTGTTTTTACTGCAAAGAGAGTAATATACAACCTTAAATCCACCGTGTATCTTCTGTCCCTTCCTATTCTCTCCCTTTAGGGAACTCAGGTCGGGTATGAAAAGCGAAAGGGTTAGGGGGTTTAGGACTTAATTAGATAATTGTTATTTCTGCTACAATCTTTTGCTTTCACATTTTATACACATTTACTTTCAAGGTCTAGGGTTCAAGTACCAGCACCTCCCATAAGGGATACCGCTTGGTTGACCCTGTTGATTGTTTTAAAATAATCTTTGCACATTATCAACATTAACAGGATTTAAAATAGACCAACAACTATTTAGCCCTTCCTCCTCTACTTGGTCATCACTCTTCAGAGTATTCCGAGACACGACGGGGGGTTGGATAAGCTCTTAGTAATAGGCATCCACCATATATTGTATGTCGTTGACTAAAGACGGTGACCTCGGAGGTTAGAAGGGGTAGAAGACCATGGGGGATCTGTAGGCGTTTTTACGTCCCTCTTGTTGAGCGTCGGGGCATCGGGGTTTGACCTGCGAGCTACAGGTGGACTTGTTTCCATTGTTTTGAGCACAACAGCATTCCCTCTTTGGCTTTGGAGGATATGTGGTAGGGGTAGTCACATCCCTGGTTCTAAGACTTAAATCAAGATTAAGACACCCTTAAAATTTATTAAAATAAACCAAGAGACACTGCAAAACATCATACAAATAGGTTACTACAAAGCATTTCACTCCATTTCATAGCATAGATTTCATTTTTACTTTTCAAGTAGTTGTTTCAGCGTTTGCAATCTCATGTGTTGAATGGTTTAACTACTGTAATTATTTCACAGCATTTGTTTATCTCACTGATAACCTGTTCATAATTTGTAGATATTGTTTATGTTGTACAATTGATTGATACTATTCATATGTTCATGTGTTTATACTGCTGAACTGACAATCATTGCTTTAATTGTTTAGCTAATCATTCATTTCTGTGCATATTGTCCATAGTATTCAACTTATTTCATTTGTAGTCTCATTCGGTTAGAAAACACTTAAACTGTGGATTAATTAACCTAGATTTGCATTTTATCTGAAAGTTGCATTTGTCTTGACTCCATTTCATTTACAGGCACTGGTTTTGTTAACATAAAAGGTTTGACAGTCATTGAAAGTGAAAAATTGCATTGCATTGGCTGCTTGTCATCCTTTAGATAGTGCAAGACCTTAGCCTACACACCTTAATAAAGATACCATTAACTAAATTGTTAATAAACTTAGGAACTTAGTATTCTGTAGGGACTACCCCCCTTGGCTCTATTAGGATCTTGCCTAAACAGAGGAGTTGTGGACTGTGGTGACAGTGGTCCCCAGCTCTCACTTGCCCCCAAGGACACACATAGCAGGTTATTGACTTTCCTATGTCATAAAGTGTGTATTAGGCGGCAACAGATCGTAATGGTGATGAAGAATCCGAAGCTAAAGGAGAAGTAGATCTTGAAGCATAACTTATAAGCACCTTGAAAGAGCTGAAGAAAGTCAAGAAGGAGAACAAGGTACTTAAGGAAGAGGCACAAGGGTTTGAGGAAATTATTGTTGACCTAAAGACCAAACTGGAAGAAGCCAAAAGAATCGAAGACACTCTTACTAAACAGCTGATGGCAAACATGAAAGAAAAGGAAAATCGTGAGGCTGATATAGCATCCTTGAAAACAAAATTATAGACGAAAGATATCAGCAAGAGTTATGAAAATAGCTCCAAGATTCTAGAACAGATTATCAGCAATCAAAAGCCATTCTCTGACAAAATCGGTATAGGATACAAGCAAAATACCGATGAGGCCTCAATCTCAATGATGACAAGTAATGAAGAGAAGTCAAAAAGTTATGTTGAAGTTGTCAAAGACTCCAATAATACAGAAGAGATTGAATGCCAACCAGAACAACCCATATCAAAAGGAAGGTTAGTAGAAAGACAAGATCTCAGAAGAACAGTTCCTCCATCTGTTCCCAGGTATGGATATTTCTTTTATAGTTATTGTTTTACATGTGGAAGATTTGGACACAAAGCTGTAAACTGTTTTCAAAGAAGAAACTTTGAAACAAGGAATAACCCTGCATGCCTCAAACAGCCACAATACAGTAACAGATTTGGTCCCTTGAGACCAGAAATAGAGTGTTACAAGTGTAACAACTTTGGACATATAGCCAGAGATTGTAGAATGAAGATACTTGTTGTCACATATATAGTAGTTGGGATACCTTTGTTCTTGAGAAGTATTGAGCACTTCTTAGAGCCAATCCTTTACCATGAGATCAGCAAGTGATGAGCCAAAGTTGATGATCTCCCACTTTCAGCAGATCCAGAGTATCCAGATTGACCAGTTCTATGCCATGACTGACGCTCATGACCCCAGATTTGATGACTGAGTTAGCCATTCTTTGATGACCCAGAGCAGAGATTGTTATACTACCCATGATATGTAGAAGCAGCAGTGCTTCCAGTGATTTTCATATTGGTTTCGGATCCAGTGCAGGTATATGACCCAAGTGGTTTATGGTTTATGCATATGGATTTTGATGTTGCTCTGTTCCCTATTATAGCAGTGAGACTCGGTTGATTTTGATTATATGTTGGAAATACTTTATATTGGTTTCCTTGGAATCTAAAGCATAAATGCTCTAGTTGTTTTGAGAGGTTCTTTTGTATACTCATTGGCCTTGCCCTACTCTTAATATGGATTTAGTCATTTCCATTCAGGGACAGCTTGCTAGTCTTGGCATCATTTCCACTGTCTCCGTCCATCTGTTGCCTTCCCATTTTCATTTGACTATCCTTGACTTGTAACTTGACCAGTGACATCTAGGATTTCCCCCACCTTCACCTTTATGTTAGAATAGGTCTCACTCTCCATGTATAAAATTGTGTCTCGGTGTTGGTTTATGTGATGTTTATCACAGGGAATGTCTGCCTCTAGATCTTGAACACAAGTAGTCCTAACAAAGAAAGTGTTTTTAGACACTAACGCATTGGAGCTTAAAGGTATTCTAAATGGATGCCCTGCCAACAAAATAAAAGTGTCTTTAGACACTAATGGAAATAGAAAAATAAAACTAGCTAGTAGCCAAGAGATGAGCACTCATCTATTGTATGGTCTAAGGCTCATTTATACCCACAAGGTATCATGGTGAGGCAAGCCCTAGAAGGCTGAGCCTTAGTCATTTTCTGAAAGCCCAGAAGGCATTTCAGGGCACCTGCTCTTGGACGCTGGCAAGTTATCATTCCAAAAGATATAAAGTTGATGGCTAGAGGATGAGCACTCATTCTTTCTATAATGTACGGCTCATTTGCCCCCTCGAGGAAACAGGGAGAGACTGGCCCAAGAAGATCATGTCTTTGTCATTATCTGGAAGCCCAAAAGGCTTACAAGCGCACCTTCCTTTAGAGGCCAACTAGTGAAATAAATGTTGAGCAAATAAAGTACTAAAAAGGTTGCTTGTCTAGAGTCTAGTGGAGCCTTCTCATCATTCCACCCATTTGTGAGATACTGCCATGCCCTATTGTTCACCTAGTCCAACTTATGTGTTGTGTGGATCCCCTTGTCCTTTAGCCCAGGTGCTTACAGTGTTGAGTCATCAAGTCATCCCTTGGCCTTACCAGTTGTTTATGATCCCTTCACCCTTGACTAGCAAAAGGGCTAAATCTACAAATGAGTATACACTAGAGGTTCTTGTTTTGAAGAAACTAATCAATTTGATTTGGATTATTATATATGTATTGTGCTTATACTTGTTAACAAACTCTAATCGTACTAGAATGTCACTGCTAGCTTAGATAATTGAGCATGCATGTCCACTTGTACTTTGCAGCATCAGAGTTTAGTAAGTGGATCATCATTTGATCAGTCTTGACTTGGTCAACCTAGTGTTGACCAGTCCATGAGCAGGGTCCAGGATGAGTTATAGACAGATGATTATGGATGATGATTATTTATGGTCTACAGGTGTCCATTAGACATATTTATGCTTCAGATGGTGATTTGTTATGATGGCTTGTATTATTTTTATGATTATAAGCATTTACAGGCTTTACTATTATTATGGCTCTGACATGGATGGGGCCTCTGATGTACTTTTGTGATGGGCATATGGTGTATGAGTACTCATTCCTAGTTGATTTGGACATTATGATTCCATTGATGCAGCTGGTTTTCAGTTTTGGGCAGGTACAGGACAGATATGGGTCTCTTGGGCTTTTATAGCAGATCTGTCCTAGGGAAAATGAAAATTGAAATACTTTGCAAATGTTGAGATCTCTTGGAACGCTGGAGTGGATTCTTAGGGTGTAGCTAGTCGTTTGTACCATATACCTGGGGTTCCAGGCACATCTATGCAGTTACTTTTTTGGGGTAGACTCCTCTAGGGTGAGATATTGGTTGTCTTATGTTCCCATGGCAGCATTTTAATAATTAAAAATGGCTAATGACAAAATCGATTTGGGCAATTGAGGAAAAGGAATGGCATGGAATTGGTCTGAGGCACAGTGTTTGGGTCACATTCATCATCTAGCATCAGCTTCACTTCACTCAGGGTATACACATCCTTGATTTATGCAGTTTGAGGGTGTTTTGATGTATTTTGAGGGAGATCCCCTAGTGATCTTTATCACTCCTCTATATTATTTGCCACCACACCTTGTTATTGTGCCATGGGGCCATGCTAGTGACGGATAACATAACCTCCTAGCCTGTAATGTTCCCAAAAGTAACATGCATGCAAACCCTAAAAGTGATAGGCATGCAAACCCTAAAAGTGATATGCGTGCAAACCCTAAAAGTGACATACATGACATCTAAGCATTATTTAATGATGCATGCACCCAATTAAGTCTCCATGCGCATGCATGCAAGTCAACTGCAAATTAAAAGTTAAAGTGACCTAATTAGGTCAAAGATTAGGTTTTGCGCAGTTGAACTTTATAAATAGAGGATAAAGCGAGAGGAGACCTCACTTTTTTTTTATGATTATTTTGGGAGCTCTTGGATAGCAGCACAGCAGTTGGGGTTGGAGACGGAGTCTTCAACTAACAGGATTTCGGCAGTGAAACATCTGTCCTAGTCTTAGTCCGGCCAACCTTGGGTTCGGTGGCGAAATCTATCCACCCTAGTCAATGCAAGAGGATAGATCATTCAGATCTATCAACGTACTTGAAAACAATAAAGATTGTTCAAGGGAAAGAAAAAGAAGACATCAAGATTCGAGAGGATCTAGGGCAAAGATTCAAAGCATAGACAGCTGCATATTCAGTTTATGAAGGGCATCTATATCAATGTTGGGCAACAGCTGCTGCGAGTTACTACAGTAGTATCGTGACCTTAACTATTGTAGAAGACATCGATTTGCTGACAGGGAGGATCAAAAAAGGAAATACTGAAAGGGCGATGAAAAGGATTTCCCATTATAATGTGTTTGACGTCTACTCCATCAGATAGAATCAAGCATGCACACTCAGGGCAAAAATGAAAGTTCGAGGGTGCGTTTACTTATTGTTGACTCAGTCGCTCCTGTTATAACTCCTATTTCGAGTGGCAGCAACTTGCAAGAGATTGGAGGGATTTCCAGCAGTTGGCAGTATATGGAATTCGTGAGCACACTAGAGAGGTCGTGGAGATAAGAGAAGGGCTTATTTATCATTAAAAGACTTGCTCACTACATTGGAGGGCCGTGCACAGTCATTCTGGGCCATATTCATCTAGCTGGGCCGACTTTAGTCATTCTGGGCCATATGTATTTAGCTGTGCCGACTTATATTCATTTTGGATCATATTCATTTAGCTGAGCTGACTTGTAGTCATTCTGGGCCATATTCTTCTACTGGGGCTGACCTCTTTTTATGGACAGAGATATTATATTGTGGGCCGATATTTCTTCGCGCTGGTGCGTTTACAGTGCTTGACATCAAAGTTCTTCAGCATCAGGTGTTCTCAGTTCTATATATGTTACTGTTGGGCAGTATTTAATGATATCCCTGCTGAATGGAGCACTTCTACACTTTGATCTCACTGTGGAAGAATATTTGGCACAGCTGGGCATTAACACTGGGTTTCTGAGCCTTCATCTCATCACGGGTGCTGCATTTTGGACTTAAACGGGGACTGGCATATAGCAAGGAGGCACTACTTCTCTCGCTATCGCACTAGGCTTGATGGCTGATATATCATTGAGGAGAAAGGAGAAGTTAGCGTATTCTTGTCCGACTGAATTGAGCTGTTGCAGTCATATACACCATAGTATCCACATGCTTTAAGCCTCTACAGTACACCTTCAGCATTGTTAAAGATCAGAGTTCATTCACTTATGATACATGATTACCTATGACTGATTGGAGGTACTTATTATGTCCACACTCACATAAACAGTTTATGTTTTCCATTTGTGTTCTCTTGTTTAATATCATGGGATTTATAATGGTTATGCATCTTACTATATCATGCAATTAATATTTGAATGAGCAAACTGTTACATGAAGATTGTAAACAACAAAATAAACTAGTAAGCCAGAGGAACTAAGTGAAAGGAATAATATTCTCAAACAACCACAAGCAAATAAATTCAGGATTACAAGAAACAAGCAAGTGCAAACATAAGAAGGCAGATCCCCTTGCGTTGGGATATTACAATGGTATCAGAGCATAATCTTGGCCAGCTGTGGGCACATAGCAATTGAATAAAAGTGCATGTTGATACATGCGTGTACATGCAAATGCATGTCAGTGAAGTTGGTGAAGTGCATGTCAGAACAAAGGTTTTTCTCTGCCAGCTTATGAGAACATGAGGACAATGAGAAGGATCTTGACTGGAAATTGGCAGAGGTTAGCAGTACTTCAATACTTGCCTCTATATCAAGAGTATCTAGCCTTGGGTGATGAGGAATGTGTGGCATTGTCCTTTCAAGATTATTACACCATCCAGTTCGGGAGCCAGCCCAAGGATTTGGATGAGGATCTCCTTTAAAGGCATAGTTGGGGAAGAGAAGAAAGATGAGCATGAAGTACAGGTTGTTGGTGAGCTTCATTTGGAGTTAACAGTACATGATGAGGATGTGCATGAGGAGATAGCATTAGAGCCATCCTGTGAGTCTAGCGACACAAACACATTTGCTAGTCAGATTGTGGACAAACCATGTGATGAGTTGGAGTTGGTACACTCTTCATCACCTACAGCAGGAATCCAGACAGTTATGACAGGCGAAACACATGAGGTGCAAGGCAATGAGCACAGCAGTCGAGACAGTGAGCAGTCACACATGGAGGTTAGGGAGAGTTTATACATGCATGAGATAGAGCTTCCAGATGATAGTCACCGAAAGAAGATTGAACGGGTTAAAGAAAGCATTCTAGCGATGAAAGAGAGGACCAAGATCCTCCGAGACACCATAGTACAGCGAGATGTCGAGCTTACAGTTCTTCGAGTTGTATGTACCAAGTCAAAGGTCAGGCTGTCTAGTATTGAAGAACAGTTGGATTCCTTGATGGGGCAGCAGAAGAAACATACTATTGCATTTCAAAGCAGTCTTCTTAAGGAGTACATAGACAGGGCTTGCAATAGCTTGAGTCCACATTTGCATAATGGTGGATGGTTTTTACAGGTTGGCCAGGATGGAGAAATTGACCAGCAGTATATGAGCATTCCAGTTGAAATCAGAAGGGTAGAATGTCAGCTTGGTAGGATTATTCCTTGTGATGGTGCTTATGGACAAGGTACTTTTCGAGGGTTGGATTGGAGAGAGATTAAGAGTTGGTGTCCTATTGAGTGGGCGATTCCTGGGAAGACATTCCTAGCCAAGGGTAGAGTCCCACAAGATCCTTCAGATATTTGGGATGAAATATGCACAAGTTTGCATTGGGATCCAGGTGGAAGACCTTACGAGGTGATTGACGCCTATACATTAATTGGTGACATTTCTGGCTTTGCGGAAAAGTTGCAGAATTCTTTTATGCAAATAGTCTTGTCAGAAACACAAAATGTTTTGAAGGATTTTGTCTTTCAAGGTTTGCATTCTCAAGCAATGGAGAAAAAGAGCAGACTCGTGTATAATGATCTCTGCTTGCGACTGCCAGAAACAAATTTCAAGCACTGCTTGCTCAGGACATTGGAGGTGTTATTTGACTTGATGTGTTCATATCATGCGATGATGAAATGGAAATCTCCTGAAAAGGAGATTGAAGGTCAATGCCCACAAACTCTAGTGACTGCTAAGCCAAAAGAAAATGTTACTACAGAAGAAAGAAACCAAGTTCAGATTGTTTCCAACGGACCTAGGCGTAATGGGAGTTTTGGGTGTTTGTCGGTACCCTTACGTGTACATCATAGTCGTAACTTTTCAGATCCACTTACTGACTCAAATATGGGACATAACCTCTCAAGTATTGACTCATATTCTGTGTCAAAGTTGCTAGATGAGCGCTGTGAGTTTTCTTCTCCTCAACAAGTTAATATGGGGGAAATGCACAAGCTGGTTTCAAGTGTTGCAGAGATGGTTGTTGATAATGAAGGTCAACCGACTGAGTTGTCATTATCACAATGTCAGATGACACCTAATAAGAGAGTTGACGATAGTGCAGTTTGTGTAAATAGTGATGTATGGTTTGATGTGAGAAGGGAGGTTGTGTCCATTGTTGGTCAAGCATTGGACAGAGGTCGGAAAAACTTCTGGCAACTTGTTACAAGTCGTATGTCAACTTTGTTCTCCTCAGATGCAGTCTGTTCAACTAGCATGCATCAGTTTTTACAGTGTTATGAATGTGTAAACTTATTCATTGTGATGGGAGAAGCATTTTGTGGTGTGGAAGCTACTCAGTTTAGGCAGAAAATGAAAAGTTTATGCGAAAATTATTTTTGGATGTTTCATCGCCAGAATATGGAAGCGCTGAGGATGGTTTTGGAAAAAGAGACTTGGCAGCAGATCTCCCCAGAAACCATTAAAGCTGTAAATTTAGCTAGCCTTGTGGGAGATGGAGCCCCTTTATTAGCTTCATCCCATCTTGGGCTCTCTAGAGAATTAAGATTGAATTCTAAAGAAGAGGAAAGCAAAGACTTACATGCGGGATTCAGTCAGTGGTCAAAAAGAGGAAATCCTTTTCGTCATAAGAAGACTCATACTCCCAGGGGTGATGATTGTAGCTTAAATGAAGTTTTCATGTCAACGGTTTCCTATTTGATTGACAAAGGAGGTGCAGGTTGTGTGGGTAATGGTGCACTTATAATGGGAACTCTGGGAAAAAGGAGTTCTGGAAATGGAAAATCTGTTGAGGGAGGGGAGGAGGAGGATGAAAATGAAGATCTTCTTGCAGATTTTATTGATGAAGATAGCCAACTCCCAAGCCGTGTATCCAATCCAACATTTAAAGGGAGCACATCATCCAGAAATTGGAAACATGAGGAGATTGAAGGTCTAATAGGATTTTGTGTATCTCTTCTAAGATGGATGGATAAATATGCAAGACTAATACAAAAGTTGGAAACAATCAGCATTGAATTATTCAAGGGAATATGCCAGTTATTTGAACTTTATTTCTACTTTGTCTTTAAGACATTTGTTCAGTGCTACAGATCTCCTAGGATAATTTGGGACCCTGGGATCATCCTCGGATTCAGTTGGTTCAATTGATTGATTATGGATTTGCGTTGGCATTGCTTGAGGACAAGCAATCTTTGGCGAGGGAGGACTGTAATGTTCCCAAAAGTAACATGCATGCAAACCCTAAAAGTGATAGGCATGCAAACCCTAAAAGTGATATGCGTGCAAACCCTAAAAGTGACATACATGACATCTAAGCATTATTTAATGATGCATGCACCCAATTAAGTCTCCATGCGCATGCATGCAAGTCAACTGCAAATTAAAAGTTAAAGTGACCTAATTAGGTCAAAGATTAGGTTTTGCACAGTTGAACTTTATAAATAGAGGATAAAGCGAGAGGAGACTTCACTTTTTTTTTTTATGATTATTTTGGGAGCTCTTGGATAGCAGCACAGCAGTTGGGGTTGGAGACGGAGTCTTCAACTAACAGGATTTCGGTAGTGAAACATCTGTCCTAGTCTTAGTCCGGCCAACCTTGGGTTCGGTGGCGAAATCTATCCACCCTAGTCAATGCAAGAGGATAGATCATTCAGATCTATCAACGTACTTGAAAACAATAAAGATTGTTCAAGGGAAAGAAAAAGAAGACATCAAGATTCGAGAGGATCTAGGGCAAAGATTCAAAGCATAGACAACTGCATATTCAGTTTATGAAGGGCATCTATATCAATGTTGGGCAGCAGCTGCTGCGAGTTACTACAGTAGTATCGTGACCTTAACTATTGTAGAAGACATCGATTTGCTGACAGGGAGGATCAAAAAAGGAAATACTGAAAGGGCGATGAAAAGGATTTCCCATTATAATGTGTTTGACGTCTACTCCATCAGATAGAATCAAGCATGCACACTCAGGGCAAAAATGAAAGTTCGAGGGTGCGTTTACTTATTGTTGACTCAGTCGCTCCTGTTATAACTCCTATTCTGAGTGGCAGCAACTTGCAAGAGATTGGAGGGATTTCCAACAGTTGGCAGTATATGGAATTCGTGGGCACACTAGAGAGGTCGTGGAGATAAGAGAAGGGCTTATGTATCATTAAAAGACTTGCTCACTACATTGGAGGGCCGTGCACAGTCATTCTGGGCCATATTCATCTAGCTAGGCCGACTTTAGTCATTCTGGGCCATATGTATTTAGCTGTGCCGACTTATATTCATTTTGGATCATATTCATTTAGCTGAGCTGACTTGTAGTCATTCTGGGCCATATTCTTCTACTGGGGCTGACCTCTTTTTATGGACAGAGATATTATATTGTGGGCCGATATTTCTTCGCGCTAGTGCGTTTACAGTGCTTGACATCAAAGTTCTTCAGCATTGGGTGTTCTCAGTTCTATATATGTTATTATTGGGCAGTATTTAATGATATCCCTGCTGAATGGAGCAATTCTACACTTTGATCTCACTGTGGAAGAATATTTGGCACAGTTGGGCATTAAAACTGGGTTTCTGAGCCTTCATCTCATCACGGGTGCTACATTTTGGACTTAAACGGGGACTGGCATATAGCAAGGAGGCACTACTTCTCTCGCTATCGCACTAGGCTTGATGGCTGATATATCATTGAGGAGAAAGGAGAAGTCAGCGTATTCTTGTCCGACTGAATTGAGTTGTTGCAGTCATATACACCATAGTATCCACATGCTTTAAGCCTCTACAGTACACCTTCAGCATTGTTAAAGATCAGAGTTCATTCACTTATGATACATGATTACCTACGACTGATTGGAGGTACTTATTATGTCCACACTCGCATAAACAGTTTATGTTTTCCATTTGTGTTCTCTTGTTTAATATCATGGGATTTATAATGGTTATGCATCTTACTATATCATGCAATTAATATTTGAATGAGCAAACTGTTACATGAAGATTGCAAACAACAAAATAAACTAGTAAGCCAGAGGAACTAAGTGAAAGGAATAATATTCTCAAACAACCACAAGCAAATAAATTCAGAATTACAAGAAACAAGCAAGTGCAAACATAAGAAGGCAGATCCCCTTGCGTTGGGATATTACATAGCCCCACCATGTGCTACTTTGTGGTCATTAGTCATATTTTATGTGGTGCACCACCTCTTCGGGCATTTCTAGTTATGCGCCCCCTTCTATTTTGTGAGTTGTTCCATGTGAGATGTATCCGGCTAATCTTAGTCGTATATTAGGATGATTTTATCTTATCTTTTTGGATCTAGGTATTATGTACTTAAGAGATCTATATATTGAGATGCTCTCTCATTTGAATACAAAAAAACTTTGGCAGAAACTCTTGGAAACTTTGTGAATGTCCTGTAAGTGATTGTTATGCCTCTTGCTTAGACATTTCAGTGAATCTTTTATGCAACCACTATTTTTTTGTGAGGGTCATACCAGTGTAGTCAGACTCGGACTCGGCAAATACTCGGCAAACTCGGTGACTCGGATAAGACTCGGATAAGACTCGGCAAAGACTCGGCACATATGAAAAAAATTAAAAATGTAGTAACTTAAAAAATAATATATAAACATATATTTTAAAAATTAAAATTTAATATTCAAGCATATAACAATTCAAAAAATTGATAAAAAGACATAGCAATGCATTTTAACAAGAAGTGTTTCCTCACTTGAAATCACAAACTATAATTATTAATTACAAATTATAAAAACCATAAAATTATTAAAAATAAAGATAATAAGAAAATTTGATTAATTAACAATTATTAAAAATATTAAAAAAATGAAAAAGCAAATTGTAAAAAATACACTATCATCATCCTATCCTAACCACGAGTAATCGCATTCTTCAACCAAACTACCAATGGTAGCGTCATCGCCTTACATTTATAAAATCCAAAGTATAGAAGTTCAATGAAAACAATAAAAAAATTGAAAATGCTTAGACCAATCACATCCTTAGTGCTCAGACTAGTGTTAGCGACCTTCCTCAGTGCACGCACACTCCCAAAATTCCAAGCACACAAACAACTGATAAATTGATAATAGCTAGGGGGCAAATGAGAACAACTCGGGGGAGTCCAAACTATTCAATGAGATGATAGTGGAGAACGGTGTAGTTTTGGGGATTTATTCCCTCCCCACGTTCCCTCCAAAAAACAAAAGCGACGAGCAAATGATCAACGAACTCGCGAGTAACTGACGAGTTCAACGAGTAAATGACGAGTTCGGCCAGTGGCGAGTTTACCTTGCGAGTATGTCAAGAGTACTCGTTTTGGTGGTCGCTCGGCAAGACTCGGCAAGACTCGCGAGTATTCAAAGAGTCTGACTACACTGGGTCATACCCATCTTTTTGCAGGTAGCGAATTGGAGGAGGAGATTGCTAGGGCAACCCGCATCATCTTTCAACCAAATTGCCTCATGTTCAAGGAGTGATCAATTGTTACTCTGTGCATTGAATCTTTCTCTGTGGATGTCGTATGTAGCTTATCTTTTCATCGATGAACAATTCTGACTTAGGTAGATTGATTTTGCAAGTGGATGAACAATTCTTTTTATCTCTTTCATCGATGAACAATTCTTGAGATCAAATAAGAATTCCAAGCAAACTTTTGATGAAGTGTTGCTTCTGCCAGTGACCCTAGCGCCCTTGTTGTACCTGTCACACCAAGGAAAATCAATCAGTATGACAAATAAACGGGAAATGCAAGCTAAAGCAAGTACAGGGAAAAGAAATCATAAAGAAGTTGCAACTCCTTGATAACCAAAACCAAGTTGTAGCAACAAGGTGAGTCTCCCCACCAATGCTCCTCTCTCAAAATCGCCTCCTTCAACCTGCAAGTAAAATGGGAACAAGGAACGGTACCAAAACTATGCCGAATTTATCTTAGTGCAAAAGAAAAGAAGTGTCAGTCATCAACTCATTCCTTCATCAAGCAAGAAACAAGTGTGTAGTCCCAGACAAAATCTTTTTATTCAAAATTTCGGTGCCAAAGCTCATGAATACAAAGGGGGGTCACCTCCATCACTCACTTTCACATCCAGGGGTTGAGATTAGAACAACATCAATGATGGAGATCAACAATACATAGATCAATACATGAATCAAGTGACTAAGTCAAAGAAGGGGTGCACTTTGCTCAAGGACGCCTCTCTAAAGTGAAAGTCACATTATAACAAAAGATGTGACATGATAATACATAGGAGGGGGTCACTAGGGGCTTAATTCACCCTAGGCCCCTTTACAACTTCATAATACATGATATAACAATGAAATACAGCAATGGCCAAGTTGAGGGGGTGCCCCTTGGGGGGCTCTCCTCACTGGCTGAGCCAATATAAAATAATTCGAACATCTGCTGACTGAAAACTGCTAGAGGACTATCCGAGATGCTGAAACACATCATCTGTCAAAATTCCAAGCCATTTCCTTGACCCAAGAAACCAAATCGATTTTTTCAGTGATTTCTCTAGTTCATTTTTGCTGGTACAATCTCTAGAAATTGATAAATCCACCATAAGTCTATCTAGGGTGCAAACTGGGGAAAACTGACTACTCTAGATCTAGAGACATAGAAGAATGGTATAAGTGACTACTCATACCCCATAGAACATTGCTCTACTCTAGAAGAACCAAACATACTGCCATCTGGAATAAAATTTGATCATTTGGCCAATAATTAAGTGATAATAATCACTTATCAGGAGAATCGAGACCAAACTCTCAAAACTAAAACTGCAGTATTGATCCTGGGCATGTCTGGAACAAATATAGACCATGATGTTTTTTCAGTCACTGCCTTGGGAACCGTGCTTGACTTGGTCAACTAGGTTGACCAGGTCAAAGTACCCAAAATCAAGGTGAGATACTGTATCAACATGATCCTATAAGCATCCAGGGTAAGAAATGCTCCAATAATATATATCAAAACCAAGATTAAATCAGTTATTCATAATCATGGTGACACATAACAATAATAATAGTAAGATATACCTATGCTTCTGAAGAATCTTAGAACTTTTCTAGAAGTCTGCTTGTCCATGCCATACTTACAAAGGCTAAACAATGTGCTACTGCTGGGTGAGGAAGAACAACAAGGCTGAGGCAAAGGGTAATGACTTTTGACTGACCTTGACTTTGTGATTTATCCAAAAAATGACAAGTACACACAACCAAAGTGACATATGCATGATAGACTGAACAATGGGGAATGGTGGTGTCTCACAAATGGATGAGCTGATCTAAAAAGTGTGTCCATTCAACTTTAACAATCATATCTACAACTCACATCAAAGCTAAAGATCAAGCTCTGTGAGGATCTTTTCTAGGACCCTTGCGTTGAGTACACAAGAAATTGTAGTGAAGAGATCCTAAGGGACACTTAGAATTAGTTGTCCCTTACTCCATCTCACATCAAAACCCGTAGGCTCCGTAAGGAATTAATCATTACATTTCAATTAGATGGCCAGCAGTCTTTAGATTTAGCATTTGTTTATCCACTGCTTTATTTGGGCTTTTGAATAATTTCACCTCATAGCCTTTTTTATTTGTGTATAAAGACACAGTTTGCAATTTCATTTGCAGGCTTGCATGTCATAATATATAGCATATAGCTCATAATGCATGTAATAATGGTAGACATATTGCTTCAAGTTTTAGCTGAGAACTTCTTGGGCAACTAGGGGGAATATCCACATTCAAGACCAAACATCGGGGGCAACCGACCAGAGAGGTCAAGGCCTCAAAACCCAACTCGCCTAATTTCAGGAACCAACACCAGCAGGTTCTCCTAGCCCAGAAGGATCAAGGCTTCAACAACTTTTGTTGTACAACTCAGAGCCGAGACACAAAACAACATGGGATCCAACATGCATAGAGGTCAAAATGGATCCTAAAAACTAAGTGAAACTGGTGCAAACTAATCTGGAGAACCATAATACATCATCAAAAATCATTACCAAACTATTTCCTTAACCTCACTAGCCAATTCAATTTACTCAATGAATTTCATAGTCCATTTTTTGTTAGTACAACCTTCGGAAATATTAAAAATCATAACTCTTTGTCGGCTAAAAACTGGGACAAACTGACTACATAGATGAATCTGAAGACATGGTATAATGGTATTCGTGACTACTCATACCCTCTGGAGCGTTGTAGCACCATAGGAGCACCACTATCTGAAGCATCTCGTCAATAAAAATGTGGCCAAAACAAATAATAAGTGATAATAATCACTAAACCTGAAAACTATGTCCAAAACCTAAAAAGTGAGACTGCAGTACTGTTGTAAGGCATGTCTGGAGCAAATCTAACCAATATTGTTTTTAGTAGTCACTTCCTTGGGAACCATGTTTGACTTGATCACCTGGGTTGACCAGGTCAAAATACCCAAATTGAATGTGAGATAATAATCTATGATGATCCTGCATGCATTCAAGGTAAGAGTTGCTCCAAGATGTATATTAATAGCCAACTTAAATCATGCTAATTAGAATTATGGGGACAATAATAATAGTAATAAGCAATCAAGATATACCTGTGTCCTCGAATAACCTTAGAATATTTTATGAAGCCCCTTGCATATGCCATACAACGCTTAACCAGTTTTCTAATGTTGGGTGAGAGTGGAAAACAAGGCTTAAGGTTAAAAGGGGAATGACTTCATGTTGACTTTGACCATGTGATCTCTCCAAGGGATAACAAATACACACAACCACAGTGACATATGCATGACAGAGGACAATATGGAATGGTGGTGTCTCACAAGTGGATAAAGGACTTGGACTTGTTTCCTTTAGGCTCTAACAAGTATCCATTTAACAAGATTTAGCAATTTATAAGCCTTTAACTTTAAGGTATCAATCACTTTAAAACAAGATACTAGCCAACCTCCAAAGGTGGATGCCCTAGAAAGCCTTTTGGGCTCTAGAAAATGACTCAGCCTAGCCCCACTGCCAACGAGCGTCCATAACCCCGACGAGTTTGCCACCCCGTTTCCCTGAGGGACAAAATGGCCTTACATCAAACAAGGATTGAGTGCTCATCCATTAGCCACTGACTAGTTTTATAACATTCTTTCATTTAGGCACCAGTGCTTAAAAGCACTAATAATCGTAGCTTGCCTTTACATCATTTAGATATAGCGTTTATGCGTTTTGATGCATTAGTGTCTAAAGACACTGTTGTTAGGAGCACTTGCTTTGAGGGCTAAAGGAAAACCATCTGGTGACACTGGCCGCACACCCCTTCCATACTGAATCTACAAATAGAAAGCAAGGAACCAAGCCACATACTTTAGAGCCAGAGACACAAAAGAACATGGGGTCCATTATGCATAGGGGTCAAATCGAGGAAAAGCTCTTCAATCTCACAAGTCTCAGTCATAAGTCAAGGGATAAGATAACACGGGTGAGACAAGATGTATGGAGAAAGGTGACAAGGAGGAACCAACATAGCAAAATAAACTAAGTTTGTACAAGGCATGGCATAAACAATGGCCTTCAATATTGGATTTTCCAACCATTCACAACACAAGTTAGGCATCAAATACACAGATCATATAAGCATACGTCACCGTAATCATCATAGCATAATAAGTCAAAGGTGTTAATATACACTAGAAAGCAAACAACCTACCAAGAAGTAATATACCTGATCTCACCATATGCATGTCTCAACCTGAAGTGCCAGACTATCAAATGTGTACCATCTCTACTACTCTACTCGAATGGACTATGTCACCATCAAGATCATCTCAATGGACTGGGAGATCTCAGTCATGGTAGGGGAATGCTCTGCATTTGCTACTGAAGAAAGGCTTTGAATGGCTCATGCTGTAAATTGATCCACATTGTATCCCCATCAAATGTGTTTGGCTCGAAACATAAGAGGAAATCCCTATGCTACATCATAGTAGCCCAGTTACAATATATGTGATAACACCTCCCAACCTCCTAAGCAAAGATCTTAGCTACTCTCCCAGCCTCCAAAGCCATGGCAATACCTCTGAAGCCCATAGACGTAGAGCTCACAATCCTCTATGCCCATGACCTAAAGAACAAGAATTGGTGATATGGCGACCTCTTCCCCTACGCCATGGCATGGATCATCTCAACTACAAGGTCTCGATGAGGGTCAATTCAAAGGGCAATATTGGAACGAGAAGCTCATGACTCCCGTCAACAACATGATCCTAAGATAAACATGAGGTGACTAGAAGAATTGAAATAATCTGGACAAGAAGATATTGATAGTAGCTTGCACTAGTAAACCCTACAGATCAATATCTATGTCTTCACATATCTTTGATTGTGCATCAAGAGTACCTTCCATATGATTGAAGTCATTTCCTTTCGACCTCCTGATTAGAACTCTCTGCCTTCTGCATTATAATCAACTTACATATGTTTTCTATGTCACGATGTTTAAGGAAAGAAATCATTGTAGCTAGACAATGTTAGTTAAACTACACAACTCCAAACAAATCTCAACAAGAAATGCTTAGGTAGATAACACCCCATAATGGCGAAAATTGGCCCTTTGCAAAGGGAGAGTGGGATCAATGTGATGCCCAATGACTCCAAAGGCTCCTAGACATGATCAACAACGGCCCTCGATTAGGCATGAAGCAAATCTAGAAAATGTGGGGGCGAGAAAAATACCTACGAACCGAACAAATAAAGCAACAAATTTGTGGGTTTGAGGGAAATCAGAATAACAACACCACCAAAAGATCATGCAGCATGTTTGGCCATTGACGACAATTCCATGGAGAATTCTTCGATTTTCTTTTGCAATAGCTTGAAATGAAAAAGTTTACAAGGGTTCGAGGGTATGAATCGGCTTAACCTCTTCCATAGCAAAACCCACATAGAATGTTAATGGTTGGAGAGGAGGCATGCAGAGGACACACGAATCCGAGACAGTTTGACACTATTATCAAGAGAATCTCTGGCAAATTACAGTAGGCAAAAAACGTACGCGCAGACTGAGAATATAGTTGACGAGGACAAGACTGACAAACAGGCCTACCAGAGCAAGGAATATGCCAAAGAATATGGTAGTTGCAGGTCTACGAGAAATGAGTTACAACAAAGCCTAGCTCTGAATGAAGAATATGGCAAAGTTGAGCAAGCAAATTGCCAATACTCCCACAAAAAACGCCTAGCAAACATTAGGGCTCTGATACCAGTGTTAGAACACACAATGTGAAAGATAAACACACATGAAATAAGATAAGCGTGAGATGCTTTTTATTAACATATATGTACATATAAATACAATCACTATGACCCTTGGTTTCATATTCCAAGGTGTCGCTTGGACTCTTGATGACTTACCTATTCACTATGGCTCTTGGTATCCAACTCATGTGAATAGTAATACAAATACAATAATAATTAACCCTAAAGGATTAATGTTTACAACATGTAGAACCAAGAATAAGCAAGTTACCATAATCAATCAACCAATGAACCATTATCAATGAAGGCATCAACATCATAAAGTGCAACTCTTAACACCAATCCTCCAAGACCATCTCGGAGATTCATCAACCCACTTTCAAGTGAAATCATAAGTGGACACCCATGCAAAATGGCTGGTAAACAACCATCCAAGTGTAGCGAAATATGGAACCATAAATAGCATCCCAATGATAACATAAAAGAAGAAGGATTAGAGTTACACAATTCAATACTCCAAAAGAATATGTCAAGATAATTCAAGCAATAAGAGAGAGCACTAAGATCTACAAGATTACCTCATCCACAAAGCATTTCATTAATCCTCCAAAAGCATCCAATAGATATTCAGCAATGCCCCAAGGGGGTTTAGCCCCAAAACACCATACATCAAATGGAGAGAGAAAACTCTTATATAGGCTTGAGCTATCTCCTAAACAATAAATAAGTATTTAATTTCCTAGATCCATGATTTCTTCCGAGGAAAAATATACAATAAGACAAGAAAATATAACAATAATGAATAAAAGGGCTCTTCCAAAACCAAAATGCCCATACAAAATGTTAAAGAAGTGATGCTAAATAAATGTGATGCCATATGTTTTCCTCCTCAACTTCCAAGCTCATGCAAGGTACATGCAAAGTGGTACTTTTCCCCATAATAAGCAAAATGCCCTTCAAGTAACCTCAACCATAACCACCTCCAAATAAAATAAGATAAGCACCCAATCAAAAAAAAGAAGACGGTGCTCTCCAAGAGAAGTGAAATAATGATGGAAGAATCCTCTTTCACCATGCAATGAATAAGGAGCACCTAGGAAAGGTGTTCCTTAAAGGAATGAGCATGGAACCACTTCTAACCACCCAAAGAAATAAAATATTGGTCAAATGAGGTGCGCTCTTGGGAGAAGTGCACATAGTGGTTAATCCTCGTCAACAAAGTGCCAAAACCATGTGTTGGATGGAGAAACCATGTCGAAATACCATCAACAAAACCATGAAAGCCCCAACATCCTCCTAGATGCTCTCTAATGGAAATCAATCCACTAACCAATCCATCAAAAGGTGTGCAAAACAACCTCCTTAAAATAGTACTTGAGTTCTCCTAAGTGGACATCCCATCAATGTGCAAGAAGTATTCAAATACCAAGTAAAACACCTCAAACGTGGAACAAGTGGCTCCAACTAACTTTCCCAATGACGCATGTGGGGTCTAGTGTGAGAACACCCCATCAACAAAGTTATGACCAAGCACACCTTCTCAATGAATGGCATGTCTAACACTTCCACGCGTACATACTCATCAACTATCTTAAGGTGTGATCTTAAAAGTATAGTTGCTTAAGCACTATCCCAAAGATAGGCTCCATGTGATCCAAGGTATAACCACCCATAGAAATGACTAGCTGCATGGAGAAAGAGTCTACCACTGAGTAACAACCCTCAATCCTTAAAGTGGTTACAAAAAACAAAATAGACTCTTACCAACTCACATGAAGGAGGGGATGACCCCAACATGAAGAATAGGGAAAACATGATGGATGCATTAAAATGTGTGCCCAACAAGGTCAGCACTCCACTAAGTACCATAGTCAACATCATAATAAACCCAACCAAGTGTGAATAGTAACAATATGGGTTAGGGCATTCAAGCAATAGGCCTTCAACTAGTCAAATAATAGGGTCAAAGCCATTATTAAATGTTGCAATCGTCCTCCAATTCTGACCTAGGGTGAGCACTCCACAAAAGGTCACATAATTTGTCATAATAAGACAGAATATGTCTAAAATGCACCCACATCTCCTAGGGTACTCAGACAAGGAATCCTTTAGCCCTATGAAACACATCCAATACATCAATAATCACACTAGGACATTGCAAAAAGGGGGCGATGTGCAAGACGTTCCATAGAAAGGCGTTCATATCCAATCCTTTGGGGAGCTAAAACCATCATACACAAGCAGAGGTGTAGTACTCTCTAGACATGATAAACAATATACTAGGAACAACACATGATGCTAAGACTAGCATAGATCCATCTTAATTCCAGATCTATCAAGCACCAAGAGGAATCCAGTTTTTCTAGAGGTGTAAATTCTTTTTATCTTAATTTTTTTACACATTAAGAAAAAACGTACACCTCAAGATATTTGATCCCTCTTGGTTCTTGATATATTTAGGTTTAAGATCAAATCAATATAATTTAATTTTTTTGTTTAAGTCTGCATCATTTGATTTTTTTTCTTATGAGAACGTCATGTTACATAACGTTACACAATGTTACGTGTTACAACATCTCTCCCATACTGGGTTGTAAGCACCTCGCTACTCTCGATGCAATAAGTCGCATGAGACAAAGTGTAAGCACCATCACCAAATGTCCACTAATATGTTGATCCATCAATCAAAGATATGTGACCATGAAGAAAAATCCACACCAAGGATAATCCATCATAAAGGAGAAATGAGTCTCCTCTAATCCAAAACACTCAAGGAACCCAAAGGAAGTATCATTCTTGTGAAGGTGTCCTCTAATAAATCCATGTAATGTATGATGAAAATCACACATACAATCCTCATGCCATATGAGGGGCAACATATCTCTTCTCTTCCCCTCTTCCCCTCCTAGGGTTTCTCAATTTTACCCTAACACTGACTGGAAACTCCACTCTCTCCCTCTTTGTGGTAGCATGGTGCCTCGCTCTAACTATAACACTACTCCATTTTGCTATATTCACCTCAACACGCTATATACATGAGCAAACTTTACATTGATGTTCATGAGAAAATAATGTTCTTAAATATGTTATATAAATTTTATACAATCATATCTTTTTCCCATTTTTTCCTAGTTTCAATTCTAATCACTGGTTCCACCATAGAAAGAACTTCAATTGCCATTATTGTTCTTCAACCACCTTACAACTTGCCCTCTTGTTCTTTAACCATCTTAAAACTTATCCTACTACATCTCGATCTTCAACTTCATCCTCCTCTTCTTCCATTGGATCTTAGCCATTCTCATCAACGTCTTTAATCTATCGTTGTTGATCTTGTGCATCTTCACACCATTTTCTCTCTCACAACCTCTGGTCATCTTCTCTAAGCCTTCCCCTTGCTTAGTCCTCTTTCTGAGAACTCCAACCTTGCTTCAATACCAAATGGCACATTTAGGGGCATGATGCTCAAAACAGCAACCTTCACTCTTTTGCAACAGTTTGCAACAACACAATCAGAACAAAACTGCACAAATACAATCCCATATTCTCAAATGCCCTAACAACACCAAATCACAAATGCAAGGGAAATGCTATACTCTCACAATGATCAGAATACAAGTACATTAAGAGATTACAATTCAAGCTTGAATGCCTTCACTTACAATCAACACCTAACACACTCTCCTTACTACGAATTAATTGACTAACCTACTCTCATGGCTACCATCATATTTAATTTTCTTGAGCTGACTATTCAACCCACCACGAACTCTTTGTCTGCCTCCATGATGCTTCAGCTTTTACCTTCAAGTCTTTAGCTTCCTCTAGGCACTTTAGATCTGCCTTTGATTATTCGCCTTCTTTTTGTGACCTTTCAGCTACACTTGGTGGCACCATGTGCACTCCTCATTGCACTTCATCCACACCTGATTGCGCATTGCACACAATCATGTTCATTCTTAGTCACCACCACTTCTATCTGTAACACACTTACCTCTGTTATGCCTCTCTTTGTTTTGCTTTCCAGTTGCACACTTTCAATTATAATGTTTAAGGATACTCTTGCATCATGTACACACATTTTAATAAAATTCCAAGCAAAGGAATAGGACCTTGCACTATTCTAGCGGAAGAAAGGTTAAAGATAATAAGATCACAACGAAGGTTTGAAGGCTTATCACCTCTTCATCATTCTCCCATAAATCAACAATTTAAAACTTGGGCTCTAATGCATTCCAAGACATTGTTGAAACATGAATATGAGACCAATCTTATTGTTACTTCAAAGTCCTCCATAGTGCCTTCACAAGATATTACAAGCTTTTCTCATGAGAAAACACCTTACATATGGGCATTTGAGGATATGAATGATATCAAGAGTTGGGAGGGTGTTGATCTTACTAGAGAAAGGCTTTTCCTTTTTTAGGTGAAATCCCATTTAGTGTAATCCCCTCGATAATATTTGATATCGAGGATAGGGAGTGTGTTGATCTTGATTTAACAAGATTTTTCCTTTTAGGTGAAATACTGAAATACCATTTGTGTGACTCATTTCCAATATTTTGAGAAAAAGGTCTATGCAACTCATGATGAACTTGCAAGATACATGGCACCTAGCTATGAGAAGATTCACACAATATTGGTTGACAAGGAGAAATCCCACCTAAAGAAGAACATGGACACAATAAAGGTTCCGTGAAGTATAGATGGTTGTTATATTATGAAAGATGTTTGGACAAATGCTCGAGTTCTCCACTTTTGAACATCATTTTATCTTAAACATCAAGTTCCTATTTTGGGGGTGTGAGTAATTGTCTAGGGCAAGAGAAAAACATTCATCTTCTTGAAGGCAAATTATGTGAGGGCATTGCTGAGGTAGGGTTATCTAATGTCCATGCAAATTATCACAAATGTAGCCCCCAATTGTAAAGTTGTGGGTGCAAGAATAGTATAGGTAGATTTTTGGAAGCCAAGTTGTGCACATGATTGGATATTTCATTGAAAGGCATTGACAAATTGGATTGCATTGCCCAAGTTCATTAACGATTGACCAAATGCAAACAATTACATGTACCCATGGGCCACCATCAATCATAGGCCATTTACTAGAAGTTTCCAAAGGGGAGTTGCTAAATTTAATTGATACTGACTGAATTTACTTCTTTACTGACTATCAAAGCTAAAAGTGGCTTTATGCACCATAGTTGTTAGTGACACATGGTCATCATGGAAGCAATCTTCATCACTAAAATCAAGGGGAGGCATAAGATTCTCGATGATCATTTTGGGATGATATTAAATCTGTGGTTGATTTCATCAAACTAGTATATGATACAATTCGTTTGGTAAACACGTCACCCATGTTTGATAGATTTATGAGAATCTGACTTTATGTATGAAATGAATAAATCCATCACAAATAGAGAGATCCTAATTTATATCCACAATTAGAGCAATATATACATGGGAGATGGACAAATTCGGTGCAACTCTTCATATGGCATATTTTAAGTTTTATATGATAAGTATGTCTGCAAGAATCATAGACTGGTGGGACACTTATGGTAAGCATGCCCAAGGGCTACAAACATTTGCTTTATGGTTACCCTCATAAGTAGCCAGTTCCTCAGCCTTCAAGAAGAATAGGAGTACTAATGGTTTTATAATTTATTCATTCGGTAAACAGAAGTTGATTATAATCAAATAAGGCAGAAAATTAGATTCACAGAGCCGTTTCACTTCTCTCTCACAATGACCCAGAGTTTAAGGTCAGTGACTCAGTCCTGAAATGGGATCAATTCAAAGATGATGCTATATGAACGGATGAGCAGACTGAACCATACAACCTTGTTCAGTTCTATATAATTACAAACCCTGCAAATGAGCCAAAGTTTAGGATTATGAGTACCTACAGAGCATTATCACCAAAGATCTAGAGGATTCGAAAGACATTAACAATGATATTAATGAGCATAAAATAGTATATTGTTGTTCTAAAAGCTTTGAGCTTTAAAATTTTGAAATTTTTTACAGCATTTTGATGCTAAAACTTAATATAGCAGTTAGTTATATGCATGGCCTAGTAACAATGTGTGGCTCAGAAATTAATAATGCATGGCTTAGTAAGGACCAAGGTGGATACTGTTCTGTAGAGTTGTGGCCTTCCCTGAATTTCTTGGGTGATACAAATTTCTAGGAAAGAAAGTGTGTCTAGACTCTATATAGGTTACAACTTACAGGTCATATCATTCACCATTGTGGCCTGTCACTCTCCCTTTTCTCTGTCACTTGCCTTTCAGGAAGATACAGTCAGGGCTTGCTCTGCTCACATGCTAAGCTTGAGGTGTTGCACGAGTTTATATTCTGTTACAGGGCCAGTCAAGGCTTTCATGAACCATACCATCTAGGTGGGTCATATAAGACTCCTGCAAATTCCTTTTAGTGGATGCATGTCATAACAAGGAATCCAATATTCTGCACTCAATCTAGTTCTTACATTACAATTCATAGAAGCTCATTCACAAGCAAAAATCATAATAGTAAAGTAAAAACCACACCTTCATATATGACAGTGAATCTTTCTGGATGCTTTTTTAGCACTTTAGTTCTCCTTTTATAAAAAATACCATTATACATCTCCCTATTTATCTACTTTTGACAATGGTGGTTAAGCAAGGTATTACACTCCCCATAATACTAAAATATTATTCCTAAATAAATCTCCTTTAAAACAAACAAGCTTAATAACAATTCATACTATGACCTCAAAAATCCGAACGACAACCAAAAACGCACCTGTACACCATTTGTCACAGCCTCACTACATAGAGGCTCTTTTTCAGGAAACAGAGTGATACTCCGAATATCACCATCTTTGCGAACAGAAAGCAATCCAGCTTCTAACTGTCTGCCATATTCTTCCAACCACAGGAGCATCGCATCTTGCTGAGCTACATCTACTAATGTGCTAGACACACATGGCATCATCTCCCCACTTTCAGCAAGGTTCTTAGTGCCAACATAGAGTTGGCCATCGGAACAGTCGAGAAAAAAAAACTTATTCATATAACATGAAGCTGCAACAACAGTATGCTTTGACCCTCTAGGGAATTGTATCCATGAAGCACAATCTTTACTGAGCTTCAAAATTTCTTGCAAGGGTAACAAACGCACATTAACAATGTGTTGGTATGACTGATAACCTCCTAAAAGGCCCAAGACAGATAGCTGATTAGTTTGAGAAGAACTACCATGCGGGACTACTTGGCCATTACAAAAACGATAAAGAATCCTTGTAGAAACAGGTAGTTGCCACCCAAGTTCATCCTCTGTCCTCCTAATTTCATCTTCAGATGCCCCAAGTGCTAAAGTATTTGTCACCTCTGGAAAATGGATTGCAGTCCAATTTCTAATAATATCCCAGCAATGCTTGGATCGTCTCACGATTGATAAAGGATACATGTAAAATGCTTCGTGCCATTTTTCATAGGTTTCCTACAGAAGGCAAATTCAATAAGAATGAGAGAAAATACAACATCAATCCTTCTCATTGAGCTTAGCCACCAGAAAGCAAACAGATGCAAAGCAAAATATATAACAGCAAAGCACTGCATAAATTCAATACACAACTGGTTATACCCCATAATCAGGGTTCATCACCCTCTTATATAATTATGTTGAACATAAACCAACAGAGAAAATGAAGAGAGCAACAAACAAAATAATGGTAATCTGGGTTGGCTACACAGCCTTGTCATTTAAAAGCGTGCTATGGAACTAACCCCACTACAGGCATTCTGTAGTTTACCATACTCTAAATGCTGTGCAAGATGGCTACCTTTAACAGGATTTATCTTTGTTGTAATTACTTACATTGGAGATTATAAATTTGTTTGAAAAGAAAACATTCTTAGCTTGCAGACATGGCCAAAATTTTAAAGAAGACTAAAGATATTATGTGGTAAAAAAAACAGCATCTTAGCAGAACTACCAAAACAGGATTATAATAAATAACGATGTACATAGAAGGCATATACTTCACATAATTTTTAATATTATTTCGAAAACTGAATTGTTAAGAGTGTGTGACCTAAAATGCTAGACATAATCTCTCCATGGCATAATGCTTTCATATTTATATAATTTTAAAAATGATGAAAATTAATTGATAATTTCTGAGGCATATAATACTATGAATTAAATGTCCCAGCTGACATGGCAGGTAATTTTCTGAATCTTATAAACCCAGTAATTCTCAGCAGATTTCCTTAGAGAAAACATGACAAGATTACAAGTATGTCAGCCTTCAGAGATGGTCCAGCATATCTTTTGGAGTTGTCAATTTGTCAGACAGAGTTGGAGTTACATTGAGGATCAGTGTACTGGCTTGTTCCAAAACAAGCTGTACTGGAGGACTGATGCCTTTATGAACGGGTGAGCTCTTGTGTTGAATCCCTTCCTTGGTCTCTGGCATTGTTTACGGATTTCCATGCTTTTCTGTGATATGGAAGCTCAGGTGTAAGTATGTTTTTGATATAGATATGAGTCTGGGTCTGCCTTTATCGCTTTATGGAAATATGAGGTACGTCACCAATTGTTAGCTGAGGGAGTCATGTTGATCAAGTATGCTGGAATTTGGCTCCTGCTGTATATTTTGACTTTATTTCTGCTTTAGTTAGTTTGAGGAAAAGTTATGATAGGCATTGTATATGCCCTTCCATGCTTGCCAATTTGGTTTGAAAATATGTTTCTGTGAATATAAGGAAGTATTTGTCAAAAAAAAAGATTGCATCTAATTGACAAGAAAAGAAACATAATAGGTGAAATATCTTAAGTTATTAACCCTTGTTTTACCAGAGTGGAACATTCCATTAAACCAGATGAAGCCAACAATAAATCATCAGGGCAACTTTAATTATGAAAAAACAAAACAGTTCCTAATTTCTGGAAAAGTGAATCTACCATAGCATTCCATTGAAGATTCTCATCTTCCCTGCACTTTCTTTGAGGGCAAAGAAGCTCAAGGAAGGGGACTTATCATGTACCTAACTAAATTGATTATTCATGAAAATTGAATTTTGTGTTAATGTTCACGAAAGACCAAAATAGGTCCACGGGACCAGTGACCATTACCAGCAATAATAACCAAACCAAAACAGGGGTGCATAAGACCCCCTAAAAAAAGATGAAATCAAATGAAAAATAAGTACAAGAGCAGCAGGGAATGAAATGACATAAGCATAAGTGTATATGTATGTTATTCCAAGAAGAAAAACGCCATAAAGTGAGGGAGGGCCAGTAAAGAAGCATAGCCTAGACAAAAATGCAACTACCATAAGGACAGTGTTGTTGTAGACTGTAGTAGCTGCGTGAGACATCACCTCACATAGGTCGGCCCAAGAAATATTATAATAAAAAAATATTATAATAAAAGGTATTTTTATTATTGCAAAACACAAGTCGACCCTAGTGAATAAGTTAAGTCGGCCCCAGTTAAAAAGTCGCTAAAAAATCAGTATAAATAGGGGGCACCTCAACATCAT
Organism: Pseudotsuga menziesii; assembly: GCA_001517045.1. NCBI lineage: Eukaryota > Viridiplantae > Streptophyta > Pinopsida > Pinales > Pinaceae > Pseudotsuga > Pseudotsuga menziesii. Next base: position 213,431 of record LPNX010393240.1, read on the forward strand.
TTGGACACTGTAAAATGAGCACTGCAACACACAAGTTTGCCTCTGCTAGAGAAGTTCACTACCGCAGCAAGGAGGAGTGTTTTCTGGGGTTTCTCCACTTTGAAGTTTGGAGAGGTTTCTCTTATCTTTCTTGGGGTTTGTGCTACTACGATCTGGAAGACTTCTATCTCTGGACAATTTTTCTCTATTAGAAAGGCGAGCTCAAGGGTGACATTATTTTGTCTATGGTTGGGGGATGATCTTTGATCATCGTGGTTAAACGAGCTCCACATAGTTTTGTTTATGTGTTTCGTCTTTCTTTTACTAATCCTGGTTATGCAGCTGTCAAACTCTAACATGGTATTAGAGCGTTGTTAAAAGAAGCCATTGCCGAAAACTAGGGCTCCACGTTTTGGAGTGTTTCCCGCCTCAAATCATCCCGAAAGGAGAATTGAGCAACTCACCCTCCTCGGGTGCATCTTTCTATGGAGGCCAAATCCAATTTGGGTGAAATTTCATTTTTTTTACCTAATACTGTCTAAGTCACCAGATTCGGCGATTTTTCGCCTTGAAATTCGAAAATTGCCGATTTTTTCAAGCATACGAATTTATTCGTTCAAGTTCGGCGATTTTTTTTGGTGAATTCGAATTTTTTTAGTTTGGCGAATTTTAGGCGAATTAATTCAGCACAAATTCGGAGAATTAATCTAAAATCGTAAAAAAATCGTCTTTAAGGTTCGTTTGATCCCCTTCGCGCCCACGGGTGACCCTAATTCTTACTTGAACGAAGTCCCAAGTCCTTGCGCCGTCGTTCATTCTACATTCCATGCGATTGCTCATTGTTCATTCTAAATAGTAGCATAGAAGATCAAGCATCGAACCCGCCAGTGAAGAGTGAAGTGTGGTTGTAGGAGCATAGCACTGATTCCGAAAGAGTGAAGTGTGGTCGTTGTTCGTGGACCATGACTCAAGATTCCACTGTGTGCAGAGTACATACTCACAAGTCGTAGAGTGTTGAATCGCTTGAAAGTTGAGGCCTGGCGTTGTTGTTGCTGAACGTGTATTCATAGATTCCCGTTGCCAGATAGTTGCAGACTCCAAACGAGGCGAATTGAGGCTCCAATAAACTGTTGGCCGTGTCTAGTGAGCACAGAGACTTGAGAGTGGGGGCCGACTCTAGTCAATAGCGGATTGTAGCAATGAGTGAGTGTCAGATTTCTATGGGCTAGGTAAAATTCCAATATCCCAGTCCAAGCTTCGAGCATCTGGCCTCAAGGATCCAGGTTTTGAATTTTTTTTCATTAATTATTTAAGTAGATTGCTTGCTTAGCCTATGTAAAATTGAAGTCTGTACACTATTATCAATTAGTTTGTTTGCTATTTTCCTATCTTCATATTTTTCTCTGTTAAACACCAAATAAAACCCATAGAAACTGATTATCAACTTATCAGTAATGTACCTATAAAATTAAAATTTTATCCTTATGAATTATAATCAATTTTATTGATTTTTTTATATATTTTTTAATTTCCATATTTTATACTAATTCGAACTTAATGCCGAATTTTATGCCGATTTTATAGCCAAAATTTGAAGTGCCGATTTTTCGCTGAATTTCAAGGTCGTCGAATTCGAACACGAATTCGAACAAGGTGACTTAGAATACTGTCGGGTCAAGACCTAGGGCTTGTTGGATCTAGCCCTTCAGTCCACAGAATTGGCTCATTCTTATCTTTCTCCAACTCGCCTTGGTAGGACGCAACTATCTGTGGGAGTATATTTCAGATTCGGAAATTTTCATTTCTGACCTATTCTCTACCAAAATTGGGAAACTAGGGTTTCCAATTTTGAGCTATCTGGGGCAGCAGAGATCTGAGAGAAAAGTAGGTGTATTCAACTTACCTTGATAAGGTGCATCTCCCTGTGGATTCAGATTTTCAAGTCTCCACACTTTAAATTTGACCTAACTCCTACTAGGGTTTCTGAAGCAATTTTCAGGTTGTAGTCAAGAAGATCAACATGAAGGTTGAGCATAGACTTGACAGGGTTTCCAAGTCTTAGGCTCTCATTAAGATTGTTGATGAGGAGTTTTCAGAACAAATGAAGAAGGAGGATCTCTCTCGTATCCAATGCTTCAAATGCCAGAAGGTCGGTCACTATGTTGTACAGTGAGATTGTTCAGACAAAAGGAATGATGATCGTACCGAGTTCTTCTTTTAGTACTCCCTATGTTGAAGTGATGATAAGAAGATCTAGATTGAGATGGACTCCCAACAAGAAGATGAAGATAGAGGACTCTCATGATTCCTACCAAGAGGCTATGGGAGCCCACCCATCCACAAGACAATGAAAGATAAATATCTAGATTTAAATGCTCTGGTAGATTAGATCTAGTTGTTATTGGATAGGTTCTATGCAGATCTATATTCCCAGATTTAGGAAGTGTGTTGAGCATGTGATATAGTTCTTTTATTGATGTACAGTAGGCTCGAATAGTATTTGTTATGATTTATCCCGTAATGTTGCACAACATGTCATGGACCCCTCTTGGATGACATCTCCTTCTAACATGCTTAGAGTAGTGCACACTCTTGATGGCATGTTATAATGGTGACAGCAAGCATCCAAACAATAGTCATGTGTTTGTTGCGTTGAAGCATTGGCTAAGAGATGCCCACATACCTGTATGAACTATTGCCATTGCATTGGATAAATTTGATTATGCCATGTTGCTAACCATCTGGCGGGATTTGACTTGTAGGGAATGCTATGGCCTACAAGAAAATGATGATGAAACTTGGCCTAAAGGGCAAGTGATCTCGTTGATATGCAAATGGATCGAACACAAAACGCCTCTAGAAGCATGACTCTCAGCCCAGAGAGAAGGATGACCTCCGCTCAAAACAATTAGGTACAAGTCATGACAGCAGACAGATGAGGACCGAATACATACGTGGACAAGTGACCCATATGCCCAGATGATCTCATGTAGATATTGGTGATCTGACAGCCTCTTTGATACAATTATTTGTCTCTTCAATGATTATGGAAAGCAGTTACTTTCCAATCAAAGTCGTGACAGATGGATTATGGAGGACGAAAGTTACTCAACCGATTTATGAGGAGACAGAGGGAGTTAGCCCTTAAGATGAGGGTCTTGGCCTATTGCATCACTCATGGATGGTGTGGTAGAAACCTGATAAAGTCTTCCTAAGTTAAGGAAGAGCACAGTTGAGATCTTGCGCAAATCGAGCATGATGATTGTGGCTACACTGATAGCGATGTTGTTTTGATCCATAAGGACAGTTGAAGAATCCTAGATTAACTGGTCATCACCATGATGGATACTTGCATCGTATCTATGGATTCTCCAAAGAAGATGCAGGATGATCAGCTACAGAGGGAGTAGGATGCTCAGATGCAGAGGGAGCAAAACGCTCCAGCACAGAGGGAGGACTCCTAGAGACCCTAAGATGGGGTGGGGAAACTAGCCTCTTGATACTCTCTTAGGTACATGAATTCAGTCATGTGATTTATTATGAATTTGCATTTCATATCTAGACTAGGCAGGACAAAAATGTCTGCCACGATATATTTTATGCCTCTGCTATTTGAATTGTGTGCAGGACTATAGTCTCTCTCAGAAAACTCTATGAGGAGTATTCTCCCGATCACTCCGTAAAGAGTGAGGAGATGTCTCGAACATCCTGAAAAAGGGATGGAGAGGTTAGAACACACAGATACCTGTACGACACAGGATGGGACTATACTCTACTCCCTAATACTCTGTGATGGAGTGGGGAGATTGGTTCCAAGATTATACCCCTTGCTAAAAGAGAAGGATGAGTTCTGTGTGAACTCTCTGTCCTAATGTGAACACCTATGAACAGTGACGATGATTCTTTGTGAACACCTAAGTTCTAGGTACACGTCCAGGGACAAGTGGTCCTAATGTGAACACCTTTGAACAGTGACAATGATTCTTTGTGAACACCTAAGTTCTAGGTACACATTTGGGGACAAGTGATTCCATGTGTACACCAGTGAACGGTAACAATGATTCTTTGTGAGCACTTGAGTTATGGAGAACACTTATGGACAGTGATTCTGCACCTATGGACTATGGCAGTGATTCTGTGTGAATTCTAAGTAAACATTTGTGGGCGAGAATTTTGATATGAACACCTATGGACAGCGACAGTGATTATGTGTGAACTCCTGAGTCTTGTGCGTGTGGACACTTAACCATGCAATGATACCTGGCTCCGATACTAGTCAGTTATGTTGGACATAGCTCCGATACCCGAAAGTCATGATACATGGCTCTATAGCTCATTGGGTAAGTCATGTCGGAATACCTGGCTCCGACACTGGTAAGTTATGTTATGCATAGATCTGATGCCAATAAGTCATGGTACATGACTCCGTATGCCCACATGAGTAGAGACATAGTCAAGATCTTCGAGGACTATCAAAGACTCATCATGGGGATGGAGTAATAGTCAAGGTCTCCGATGACTATGTGTATAGTCAAGACCTATGAGGACTATCAGAGACTCATCCTAGAGATGAGATAATAGTCAAGGTCTTCGAGGACTATGTGTGACTATCTAAGACTCATCCTGGGGATGGAGTAATAGTCACAATTTTGGTTACATGAACCAAGTTCTTAGCAAACTTCAGTTTTGGTTAAGTGAACCAAGTTCTTAGCAAACTTCAATTTTGGTTACGTGAACTGAGTTCTTAGTGAACTCAGTTTTGGCATGTAAACCAAGTTCTTAGTGAACTCCAAGTTGGTTCTGTGGGAACTCTAGTTGGTTTTGTACAAACCTGTGTCGGCTTTCGAAATAGTCTTCACATCCAGCATGAAACAGGGTTGGCTCTGTGAAAGACATGTTGTCTTCATATCCAGAATGAAACAGGGTTGGCTCTACTGGAAGACGTATGTGGTCCTCATATCCAGCATGAAACGCAGTTGGCTATGCAAGAAAACGCATGTGACCTACATCCAGTATGAAAAAGGACTGGCTCTATAGCGATACGCAAAGCATGAAAAAGGGTTGGTTGTTGTAGGAAGATAGACTAGGTGAGTTGTTACATATGGACTCCCTCTTCTATGTGGACTGTGGTTGGGAGATTTATGGGTTGTAGCCCATACAAATATGATAAAAGTCTCGACTCTCGCATGAAAGTTATGGCCCTTGTGAGCCCTCATATGATTATAGTCCTTATGGATGTAATGAGGAGGTTGTAGTCCATGATGTGGCGTAGACTCACTAGCAATGATAGTCCTAGTGAGACCTTTGGGTTGTGCAAATGCACGTTGAGTACATGCATGTTCCCCAATGAACTGTGTTGAGCTAAAGCATGTTGACTTGGTGCATGTTTCCTCGACGAACTGGGTTGAGCCGATGAACATATGACTTCCCGATGTACTGGGAAGAGTTGTGGAGCTAGTGCATGTCCTTCGATGGACTGGATTGAGTAGACGCACGTAGTTTGATAAACACCTCTCGATGGACTTAGATTGTGTCGGAATCCCTTCCTCATGATATCGAGATGTTCAAGATAGTTGTGATGTACTGTTGATATCCAGATGAATTCGAGTATGATAATACTAATGATGCCTCCCTGGCTAAGAGAGAGTGTTGTTGCAGTAGCTACATGAGGCATCACCTCACATAGGTCGGCCCAAGAAATGTTATAATAAAAGGTATTTTTATTATTGCAAAACACAAGTCAACCCCAGTGAATAAGTTAAGTCAGTCCCACTTAAAAAGTCACTCAGAAATCATTATAAATAAGGGGCGCCTCTCATTTGGACAATATAACTTAAGCATTGTAACACACCAGTTCCCCTCTGCTACAGAAGTTCACTATTGCTACAAGGATGAGTGTTTTCTGGGGTTTCTCCAATTTGGAGAGGTTTCTCTCATCTTTCTTGGGGTTTGTGCTACTACGATCTAAAAGTACTTCTATCTCTAAATGATTATTCTCTATTGGAAGGGCGAGCTCGAGGGTGGCATTATTTTGCCTATGGTTGGGAGATGATCTTTGACCATCGTGGTTAAACGAGCTCCACATTGTTTTCTTTCTGTGCTTTGTCTTTCTTTTATTGATCCTGGTTATGCAACTGTCAAATTCTAATAGATAGGAGGTAGTTAACCCTCCTCATCATCCAAATCAATAGTCCAAATGTCGACATCAAGTGCCTAACGCAAAGACTAAAGAGGCCTTGGGGAGTAATCCTAGGTGGCATCGACCTGAAATTGTTGGTGATTGGAGCTGAATAAGAGGTAGGACCACTGCTGACATCCAAGGCTAAAGAATGCCCAGTTGAATGAAAGAAACTAGTAATGCATATGTGGGTAGGTGTCCTACAAAATCAGTTCTCCCAAGTAGCTCTTATCATCCTAGGAACCCTCGATGTACCACAACCTAAGCGTAGTTGGTGCAGACCAATTAGAATAGGAGCCCTAAATGTATCACAACCTCCGCTTAGATGTTGCAAACCAAGGAGCAATGTCAGATAGTCATATTGTTGCCCATCTAAGTGGATGCAAGGTGCTTTACACCCCACCCACCACCCTACCCCCAAGTGCCAAGGACTAGAAGAAACAGTAGAATAGAATAGAAGTTTTTGAAGATGAAAAAATAATCAATTAATCGAAATAATTGCAATAAATTCGATCACAACATCAAAATGATTATAATCACAATTCACTCCAAAAAAAATTGCACTTGATACAAAAAATCACAATTAATCTAAAAAATCGCAAATCGATGGGGGTATTAAGTCACTGCATGGAAAAGTGCCCATAAAGGTGAAAATTGGATATTTTGGGGTTGAGTTCTTCCCAATTGTTGGGGTTGAGAGATAAGGAGCCGAAGAGTGATGAGCATCAATTTGGAGAGAGCCAAAGAAGCATTTTCACTGCTAGCAAAGATTTATTCTCGGAGAAAGGAAAAGATTGATTGCTTCCCATGGTTTTCATTTCCCAAGTATGCGTTAATAAACATAACAATTCAATTGTTTCCAAATTTATGGATTATAGAACAATTTTAGATGTTTGTAGGTCTATTTTTTCCCTGGTAGTCTTTTATGTTCATTTTTTACTTTTTATTTTTGCCCTCGATTTGAAGTTAGCCATTTCTAATTTCTTTCCCAATATGCCAAAATCCTTTCAACCCATTTTGGTACTATGGTGTATTTGTAGTCCTTCAAGTTGCTAGAGCAATTGGATTATATTTGAAAAATATAGAGGTGAAACAAGTTAACAATTACAATTTTTATAATTTATGACCCTTTAACTTTTGTTATGACCCTCAAGAGTCAAGACTTGTTAAATTTATTATGACCCTCTTACAAGTTAAAATATCAACACCTGGCTCATTTGCTTTTTGTTTACCACAATCTCCCACTATAGGTAAAAGAGATTGAGCACCACCTTTGATGTGGATGCCATTTCCTTAGAAATCACCCACACCTTGATTGAGTGGTGGGTAGAGTCTAAGAGACCTATTATGTAGTTGGCACCTTCATGGTTAGAGGTGCTAGAGGAGCATGAACATAAACATAGGGCAGGGAAGGATTCGGACAACCCACCCCCATTAGGGGGGAGGAGCTAATCCAGCAAGAGGACATTGGGACTAAGGAGGCTTATGAGGCTCACCAACCTATACACAAATTCAAACTCAAGCACCCAACAGTGATCATCAAACTAATGTTGCAAGACCTTCTAGTGGAAGACAAACCCTCACCTTTGCCCATAAAAAAGGAAGAGGGAATCAATAGCTAGCTGTTAGATTGAACTTGTAGATGATTGATGATGATGATATACATTTTATATGTGCTTGATGTCAACTTGTATTGTTTATTCAGTTTTGTGTCCTTGATTAGACAACTATCAAGATTTAGTATCAACAATATATCATTTGGCATCCTATACATCTTATATATCAGTGTTTTTTCATATTTATGTGACAATGCAATTATTTGATGTTGGTGTTGACTTATATTTCAGAAAAAAATGAAATAAATAATGAATAGTTTTTATAATGCTAGTCGATTTTCCTGATTATAGTCAATTTAATCTTTTCAAGACCCTCATTGATTAATTGTCAAATACCATGATTACATCAATGGAAATTTTATTAAACAATCCATAAGGTCATCTGGCCTATTGGACCAAGACACTAAAACACAAAGCCATCTTTCTAGGCAATGTCAAAATCCTCTATAGTCAATCTATGCTAAAAGATTGTCGAAAATATTGCCATAAGAAAAAGAAAGCACTGACAATGCATAGGTTTTGTCCATGATCATGGTGCAAACAAGTATTGGACACATTTGGACATCACCTACTTTTCCCTCTCTAAATGTTTCGTATCATTCCTTTGCTCATCTCTCAAGCTTGATCTTCATCATTCTTGCCACCATGTTTCTTGTAGCCCCCATTGTTTCTTCCTGAAATACTTCTTCATAGTTGTTAATTTTAGCTTTTGACCCTTCTCTAATATATGTATAAGTTGCACAATGCATCAAAAAATACCGCTTTGTGTCTACCTCATCCTTTGCACATATCTAGCACGTTTTGTCCTCCTATAGTTATACTTCCTTTGGTCTTACCCATCTACCTATCTCACATATCAAACTACGAGAGTTGGTCCACATTTGCAGTCTTAGCTATTTTTTTCCCAAGAGATATTAAGCTTCAAGTAGTCATGATCCCTAATCTCTTATAATGTGTTGAATTGTTCTATAGAGTATAGTTGTTTTCTATCAACATATTTCTTCCACTTCCCTTTCCTATAACAATCTTGTAAGTGTATTTTCAACACTTTCCATTGTACCATGAAGCATTCATCAGTTACACCTCACTCTTTTAACCATGTCTTAAATTGCATGTTTTGTGTGTTCTTTCTTCTTTCCAATTCTTTCTAGCTGATTTTCATTGGTATCTCAAGGCCATCCATCGCTAACACCAAAGGCCTTTAGAAAATCAGCTTTCAAACTGCATCAATCTCTATGGGGTGAAGACCTATTTCAGCTAGCATAATCTCATTGGGAGTGTCAATTTTCACCCTCAAGGTGCTTGATATCAGTGACTCCTGCACCCTTTCCAGCAAATGCCACAAAGCCTTGGTTATGCTAGGTCCCATACCTCACAACCATACGAAAGAGTAAGTGCCATGGGTGCCTAGAAAAGGGATCCTAACATATCCCAATCCCATACTTGAATTCTTCTACATTTGTTTTGTAGTGAGAAGTGCACTTCCAACCTCCTTGAACCCTCTGTCTCATGCACATGGCCCTCTTTCTCATGCACATGTCCAAACTTGACCTTTCACTGAATTCCAACCCTTGATCTTTGTAGTTTTGGATCACTTTTAGTTTTTCTCCTCTAAAACTTACCTAGATTTGCTTCAACTTTCTTTTGAGAGAGAAGAGGACTACCTTGGTCTTGCTTGTAGTCACATTCATTCCCAACTCTTTATAGATGCTCTCCAAACATTGCAAATGGTCTTGTAGGTGGCAAATTGTCATGGCTACCAAGATGGCATCATCAGCATGAAGAAGGAATTTAAAATGGTTCCGATTATACTCAATTTCCCCTCTCCTTTCTAAACTGTCCATTATTAACATTTGTCGAAGTAGAGTCCAAATAGGGTGGGGGAGAGGGGACCCCCTATTTTACATCAATGTCATTGCTAAAAATTATAATAACCTCCCGTGGTTTTGATTTTTGGCTTGCTGATTTCCCTCTACTCCTATAGAAACCCCCTCTATATTAGACTTTCCCATAGTTTTATCCTCAGCTCTGTGTGAAAATCCTTCTTGAAATTCGCAAAGCATCAACATAACTCCTCATCCTTGTTGTCCCATGTTTTCTAAACAATTATGTTAGTAGTGGGAGAGTGGGCATTGGGGCCTCAATTGACTAAACATTTCATTATGATAAGAAAAATGCTTGAGCTCGATCACCACCTAGACATTGCTCACACTAGGGGCCAAACACAACCGACTCATAGAAAGCGTCCAATATATAAAGAGGGGGAAAAGCAATTTTAACAAATAGGTCTATTGCTACCATTTATCCATCTAGTACCCTATCTAATATGTGCCTTGGAGTAACGTAGTTATCTATAGTAGAATGCTTTGGTCAAAATCATGCTTGTCCCTCAACTCTCTTTCCATCTTCCTCTATCCATTTACAAATCTTCATTTCCACTATCCCCTTAAAGAATTTAGTGAATATAGAGTTGATCATTTTGGTCCTATGGTCCCCTAGATCATTGCTCTTACCCACTTTGAAGACATGTATAATGAGACTTGTTGTCCAACCATTATGGAACCCTTCTTTAGTTATTGAGCTGAAAAGTGATGCTATATGTTGGTTGAGGTCCTTACCCCACTTATAACACTCTGTCGACAACCCATCAATATCCCTCGCTTTCCCTACAACCAATCTTTTGATTCCATCTACCACATCCAACTATATGAAACTAGTTCTGTCATGGCAATTTTAGTGGTTTCTCCTTGTTGATGGGATTTCATGAAATCTTTTTGCATGTGACAGTCATCGATCTGCCATTATTTCATTTTCTTGGTCTTACTTTCGCATTTTGAACTCCCTCTAAAATGCATTCGAGTTCTTTCTCACCATTCTGAGTAGGTCATCCTATCTAATTTTCACCAACTCCCCATTTTTTTATTTGAATAGTCACTTATATAAGTAGAGGGTCTAATTGTTTGCATTTTCCCTATATGTTATTGCTTTAATCCCCCAACAATATCTACATAGAATTTTTGGCATTTCTTTAATCCTCTGAGAATCTATCACTCTAGATATATAATTTTCCAACTCCCATTCTTACAAATTAGCATCTAAATTATGCCCAAGGGATAAGACTTCTCCTATTTAACTCACCATTTATCTATGGCTCTATGTCAATTTATGCATTGTTAGTTAGCTCATTTATTTTGCTTCTCATGTCTCTATCCTACTATTCTTCAAGTGGTCTAGACCGTAGATTACCCATAGCAAGGTCTTGAGGTATAATTATTTTCTTTCCTATTCTCTTCAGCGTGGTAGTATCCTTCACTAAGGATATTGTTGCTTTGCTCTATAATCCCCCCGGTCTTCCAAATATTGTTGTGTAGACCAATTTTCCAACCACCAAGCCCATTACCTTAAACTCCACAAGGGTTAAAATTCCCATGATTATTGTTTCCACTCCCCTAAGTACCACAATTAGCTCAATGAAATGTCCATATAACACTTTGAGGTAGTATTGAGACCTTACCAATTATGGCCTCCCCATGCTATTCCATGTCTTCTTTTGGAATATGTTCACTTGCGACCCAAAGTTGACAATAACTTGAGGTAACAAATATTTAGCAACCTCCAATTTAACTTGGAGGTCAAATCTTCAGCTTTCATCAATTTACATATATTCCTTATGTGCTTCTTTACTTTATATCTGAATAAATCTTTAAAATCTCTAATAGACTTACAAGTCTAGTCACAACATACTTATTTCTCTGCCCCCTTTGTACTTAGATATTCTTTCGATTTGATATTCTTTCTTCGACAAGCTCTTTGAATACCTTTACAGCTTCCATCATGTATCTATTTAGTCTTGATGGTACTTGATATATTGGTTCTTTAAAGTAATTGGCTAATGTGTATGTCAAGAACTCCCAAATTCATCTCTCATTCTAGCACCATGTCAAGTCATTACGTTCATATTTCTGAAGGTGGTGACATTCCCTTGGCACTAACTTCAACATATTTGCATCCCTTCTCTGCCTCATCCTCTCTATCATAATTGGACAACCTTCTAATGAATGCTCTCTCACTCAACAAATGTTGCAAATTTTCAAGCATGTTCAAGGGAATAGTTAAAGCTAAGGTGCTCTAGTATTAACTTAATAATTTGTATCCTAATCACACAAAGCACAAATAAGAGAGGCACATATAAGGCATTATATATATAAAAATGTATATTTGATAATAATCGATGAATGATGAATGTTTTGGATACAATGATGTGTATAAATCATAGTGGAAAAAATCGGCGTCGGCAAAAAATCGACAAGGGTCCAGAAAACATCTTCTCAGCAACATCGGCGAAAAAATCCGCAAAAATCAACAAACCGCGGTCCACGGCAAGCATTAAAAAATGCAAATTTTGTACTTCATAAGGGTCAAAATTTGCTTACCGATTTAATCCCCTATTTGCCAATTTTTCCCGATTTTTCCCGATTTTTCCCATTTTTTCTCGATTTTTCCCGATTCTTGCCGATTTTTCCCGATTTTTCGCGATGTCCAATTTTTTGAAGCCGAAAAATTGGCAACCAAAAAAAATCGCGATATTTTCGGGACATCGCCGAAAAATTGGCGATTTTTTCCACTATGGTATAAATACACTTGCATAGGTGATAAGTCATGCTTATGAGAATAAAAATGACTTATCACAATTAATTAACAATTGTTTTTATATAATCATATATGACATAAAAGTGTTTATCAAGGTGGTAACTATTGAAATATTGTAACTTCAAAGAATATTCTAAATGTATTTTATTGTTGTAATCTATCGGAGATGTTTTATTCCTTCATCAGGATGTTATTATTGTATTTGGTCATCATAGAGTCATGAGGTAAAACCTTCGTTGTAAGTCGAGTCAATAGAGCCCTCTAGAATATAATATTATATTGTTTTGTGTCTTCCTAGGTGAAGTCGGCCCAGTAAGTTTGTTGGGGCCGACCTGTTAGGGAAAAAGTCAATTGGAAGATAGAGTATAAATAGAGGAGGTGTGTTCCTCATTTGAACACGCACACACACTTGTGTATAGCGCATAAGAGAGAGAGAGAGAGAGAGAGAGACATTTTTGCGAGGAGAAGGAGCGCCTGTTTGGGGTTTTATCTTTGTACTTTTGATACATCTATATAGAAGAAGTTTTGTTGGGTTTCCTTCCCCTAGAGTGTTTCCCAGGATAAATCTATGTCTATCTTGTGATTGTGTTTCTTTCAATGATCCTGCATATGCCATTGTTGTGAAATTGAATTGAATACTAATGATATCTAACTTAGCATATGGAATCTTAACATGGTATCAGAGCTATCCTGAATAGGAGAGATATCCTGAATTAGGGTTTTTGTCCAAGTTGGAATTTTGGAGATTCGATTGCATACGAAGTTGTGCCTCCCTAAAGCGCATCTATTGAGCCCTGGATCAAGATTTTTGAGTGGGTAGACCTCCGGGAAAGTCAAACCCTAGTTTGGCTTTGGACCACAAAACTACAGAAAACCAAAAAATTGCAGAAACTGCAGACCAAAATCTCGCAAATCAATTTTGAGAGGTGAATATTTGGAATCTCCAGAAACCAAGTGTACCAATCAACTCACCTCAGTCAAACGCATCTCCTGGTAAGGTTCGTTCTACATTTTGAGAAATTTCATTTTTTAGTGACCCCCTAGATAAGATGGCCCCAAGCACTAAGCTTGAGGACAAGCTAGAAGGCATAGAGAATTGAAGAGCATGGAAATATAGGATTGGTCTAATTCTTAGAGAGAATGAACTTGACAAATACATCAAAGGAGAAGTTGCAAAACCTGAAGAGGATGAAGCTAAGGAGAAGCACAAGAAGGACCTAATTAAGGCAATGAGGATCATTGTTGATTCTATCATAGATCACTTGATTCCTCAAGTGTCATCCAAAGAGACCCCAAAGGAGATGTATGATGCCCTATCTAGGATGTATGAAGGAAGGAACATCAATAGAAAGATGAATTTGAGGGCTCAATTGAAGTGTACCAAGATGAGCCAAGGAGAATCCATTCAAGACTACTTCACAAGCGTCTCCCAGTTCAACGAGCAACTATAAGCCATTGGAGACTCTCTTGATGAAGATGAACTAGTTATGACTGCTCTCAATGGTCTCACTAGACCTTGGAATTCATTCATACAGACTGTGTGCCAGAAAGGAAAACATGAAGTTTGACATTGTATGGGAAGATTGCATCAAAGAGGAGGCTAGAGTAGCCAATAAAGAAGCTCTACTTAAAGAAGATGATCAAGTGCTAGCCACCCATACCAAAAGAGGAAGAAGTCAATCTAACTTCAAGAAGGAAAGCCACAAGGAGTCTCGACCTCCCAAGAGGTTCCAAAGGACAAGAGGAAACAATCAGAGGAAAGACTACTCTAACTTCCAATGTTTTCATTGTCACAAGATAGGACACATTGCCAGAAATTGTCCACTGAAGAAAGAAGAATACAAGAAGAACAACAAAAGTCATCATGCACACCTAGTTGAAGATGAAGATGAAGAGGAAGAAGGACCTCAAAGAAAACAAGCAAAAGAAGAAGATTTAGAAGGGTATGTATTATTCTTTGCACTCTCTGGGTCTGTAACACCTAGGGAAGATACATGGCTTATTGATAGTGGTGCTTCAAAGCTCATGACAAGACAAAAGAAAAATCTGTCAAAACATGAAGAGAAGAACTCTCCTCAAAAAGTATCATTAGGAGACGACTATCAATATCCTATCAAAGGTATTGGTGAAGCAAGCTACAAGCTTGATTCTGGAACCCCCATGAAGATGAAGGAAGCCTTATATGTACCAGGTTTGAAGAAGAATTTACTTTCTATCACAGCATTAGATAAGAAAGGATATGAGGTTGAATTTTTAAATGGTCAAGTACTTATGAGGCCCAAAGAAAAATCAATTGAAGATGCAGTTGTCATTGGTGAACAAGAAGGAGGATTCTATAAATTCAAGGGACATTCGGAAACAACCCTTATTCATGAGACCACTAGCCCAAGTGAACTAAGGCATAGAAGGCTTGCTCACATCAACTACAAAGCACTACCCCATGTGAGCAAAGTAGTAACAGGTTCATCAGATTTGAAGATCGATCATGAAGGCACTTGCAAAGGATGTGCAAGAGGAAAGAATATCAAGAATCCATTTCCAAAGAGTGAAACAAAGACTAAAGGTATGTTGGAATTAATTCATTCAGATGTATGTGGTCTAATGCCCTCCACATCTTTGAGTGGTTATGAATATTATGTTACAATTATTGATTACTATTCAAGAAAGACATGGATATATTTCTTGAAAACAAAGGATGAAGTATTCGAAAAATTCAAGGAATTCAAAGCCTTGATAGAGAATCATTCAGAAAGAAGAATTAAGACACTCAGAACAAACAATGGTGGAGAATATACTTCAAAAGAGTTTGAAGCCTTTTGTAAAGAAACTGGAATCAAGAGGGAACTAACCACTCCCTACAATCCTCAACAACATGATGTTGTGGAAAGAAAGAATAGGACCATTATGGAAGCAATGAAGACAATAATACATGATCAAGATCTTCCAATGCATCTATGGGATGAAGCAGCAAGAACGGCAGTTTATGTACAGAATAGATTATCCCATAGTGCCCTTCAGAACAAACAATGGTGGAGAATATACTTCAAAAGAGTTTGAAGCCTTCTGTAAAGAAACTGGAATCAAGAGGGAACTAACCACTCCCTACAATCCTCAACAACATGATGTTGTGGAAAGAAAGAATAGGACCATTATGGAAGCAATGAAGACAATAATACATGATCAAGATCTTCCAATGCATCTATGGGATGAAGCAGCAAGAACGGCAGTTTATGTACAGAATAGATTATCCCATAGTGCCCTTGGATTCAAGACTCCAGAAGAAATGTTCACAGGAAGGAAGCCTAAAGTGAGCCACCTTAAGATATTTGGTTGCGCAGTATATGTTCACATACCAATAGAAAAGAGAACTAAGTTAGGCCCTTCCAGAAAGAAGGGAATATTTGTTGGATACTGTGAAGTCTCAAAGCTTTCAGAATATACATTCCAGGATTCCATCACATGGAAATTAGTAGGGATGTAACATTTGACGAAGAAGCAGCTCTCAAGAGATCCAAAAAGTACCAACATGAAGAAGTATATGAAGAAGATGTACCTCTCAGAAATGTAGAAGTTGCACCCTTACCTAAAGAAGAAACATCAGAGGACCATGATATGCTAGAACCTCAAGAACCTCCTACTATGAATATATCATGAAAGAGAAAGCCTGCTTGGGTAAGAGAAATTATACAAGAAGCAGAGAAGTATGGAGCTCCAGAAGGCTCCACAAGAGTAAGCAAGAGATCAAAGCCATTTTCCAGTTATGTAGCTTTGATGTGTGATCTTGTAGATCAAGAACCTACCAGTTATGAAGAAGTTGTACAAAAGAAAGAATGGGTAGAAGCAATGACAGAAGAATACCAATCAATAATGAAGAATGATGTTTGGGATATAGTTCTCAAACCAAAAGGCAAGAGTGTGGTATCTTCCAAGTGGATCTACAAGATAAAGCATGCAACTGATGGAAGTATTGAGAAATACAAGCCAAGGTTTGTGGCTAGAGGATTCTCTCAGAAAGAGAGAATTGATTATGAAGACACATTTGCGCCAGTAGCAAGGTACACTTCCATTAAAACCATCACAACACTTGCATCCATGATGAAGTGGAGTCTACACCAAATGGATGTGAAGACAGCCTTCCTGAATGGTGTTATTGAGGAAGAAGTGTACCAATAACAGCCACAAGGATTTGAAGTTGAAGACAGACGGACTCACGTATGTAAGTTGAAGAAGGCTCTGTATGGACTGAAGCAAGCTCCTAGAGCTTGGTATGGAAGGATAGATAGCTTTTTGATGAGCTTGGGCTTTACCAAAAGTAAAACCGACCCTAACCTTTACTTTAAGGTTATGGATAATGAACCTGTCATATTATTGTTGTATGTGGATGACTTATTTCCGACAGGAAATGAGAAACAGATTGTAGAGTGCAGAAGAAGCTCGCCGAAGAATTTGAGATGGAAGACGTTGGATTGATGCACTATTTTCTAGGTTTGGGAGTATGGCAAAGCCCAAAAGGAATCTTTCTCAACCAGGGAAAGTATGTTGTGGAAAGCTTAAAAAGATTTGATATGTTGGATTGTAAAGCCATGGCCACACCCATGGATACCAACTTAAAGTTGTTATCTGATGAATCATCAGAGTTAGTCGATGTGACTCAATACAGATAGATTATTGGATCGTTGATGTATCTGACGAATACCAAGCCAGATATATGCTTTGTTATGAACACCCTAAGTCAGTATCTAGTTAAACCTAGACGTGTTCACCTGATAGCTGCAAAGCATGTGATGAGGTACCTGAAAGGTACGATAGACTTTGGTCTATACTATGTTGGAGATCATAACTACAGATTGTATGGTTATACAGATGCAGATTGGGCAGGAAGTGTCTCAGACAAGAAGAGCACCTCAGGTGGATGTTATTGCCCGGGATCTGCTATGATCTCATGGTTTAGCAAGAAGCAATCTAGTGTTGCTCTCAGCATAGTTGAAGCAGAGTATATAGCAGCTTGTTCTGCTAGTTGTGAAGCCATATGGCTTCGAAAGTTGATGTCAGATCTACTTGACCTGGAGTTGGATACCACGGTGATTCTATGTGACAACCAAAGTTGTATAAAGATGACGGAGCCCATTGTTCCATGAAAAATCAAAGCACATAAAGATCTGGTATTTTTACATATGGGATATGGTACAAAAGGGAGCTATAAAGCTCCAGTATGTGAGTACCGATGAGCAAGTTGCTAATGTGTTGACTAAGCCTCTGTCAAGTTTGAATACTTCCGTGACAAGCTTGGTGTGGTTCGAAAAGACCTTCCTTGTAAGGAGGAGTGATGATGATGTTGTCGACCCTCCTCAAAAGGGGGAGCAGGTTGATGATGTTGCAGACCCTCCTCGAAAGGGGGAGCAGGTTGATGATGTTGCAATGGGATTGTATCATCCCTGGACATTAGTACTAAAGTGATCCGCAGACTTCTGTCTCCGTGTTGCAATGGCATTGTATCATCCCTGGACATTAGTCCTAAAGTGATCTGCAGACTTATGTCTCCGTGTTGTGGTAGGATTGCATCATCCTTGGACTTATGTCCTAAAGTGATAGGGATTGATAATCCTGTAATTGGATCCGCGGACTTTTGTCTTCGTGAGGTGGTAGGATTGCATCATCCTTGGACTTATGTCCTAAAGTGATAGGGATTGATCATCCTGTAATTGGATCCGCAGACTTTTGTCTTCGTGAGGTGGTAGGATTGCATCATCCTTGGACTTATGTCCTAAAGTGATAGGGATTGATCATCCTGTAATTGGATCTACAGACTTTTATCTCTGTGTTGTGGATAGGATTGCATCATCCTTGGACTTATGTCCTAAAGTGATAGGGGTTTATCACCCTGTAATTGGATCATGTGTGTTGCAGGTTATGTTGTTGTTGATGATGATGTTGTTGATCGAAAGATCAAGTGTTGTTGTTGATGATCGAAAGATCAAGTGTTGCTGCAGATGATCGAGTGATCGAGTGCTGCAGAAAATGAAGATCAAAGATGAAGAATCAATGTTGTAGAAAACGATGCTCCAATACTGAAGATGTTGAAGATGTTCCAGTAACTATTCCAGTTGTTGATGATTGTTGAAAACTTCCAATGACATATAGATGTATCACCTTGATGTTGTTGATGATTGTTGAAAACTTCCAATGACATATAGATGTATCACCTTGATGTTGTTGAAGATGCTCTCTCTCCTTGCTCCTACAGTGGATGTTGTTGTTGCCAGTAGAATACCCTTCTCGTTAAGGGGGGAGTGTTGAAATATTGTAACTTCGAAGAATATTCTAAATGTATTTTATTGTTGTAATCTATCGGAGATGTTTTATTCCTCCGTTGGGATGTTATTATTATATTTGGTCATCATAGAGTAATGAGGTAAAACCTCCGTTGTTAGTTGGGTCAATAGAACCCTCCAGAATATAATATTATATTGTTTTGTGTCTTCCTAGGTGAAGTCGGACCAGTAAGTTTGTTGGGGCCGACCTGCTAGGGAAAAAGTCAAGTGGAAGATAGAGTATAAATAAAGGAGGTGTGTTCCTCGTTTGAACACACACACACACTTGTGTATAGCGCATAGGAGAGAGAGAGAGAGAGAAACATATTAGCAAGGAAGAGCACCTTTTTAGGGTTTTATCTTTGTACTTTTGATACATCTATATAGAGGAAGTTTTGTTGGTTTTCTTCCCCTAGAGGGTTTCCCAAGATAAATTTGTGTTTATCTTGTGATTGTGTTTCTTTCAGTGATCCTGCATATGCCATTGTTGTGAAATTGAATTGAATACTAATGATATCTAGCTTAGCATATGGAATCTTAACAATAATTACAATCAAGTATATCACAAATCCTGCCCCCAAAAAATATTTTTATCTTCCAAGTATGGGTTGAGAGGACAACTTCTTGTCTTAGAATCGAGAGGTTATGAAACACTAATGATTTGGGTGACAATAAAATTGATGGTGATGATCCCCCTCTGTAATTGTTGACTTGGGTCTTGGATGTTTGGCGTTTTGTAAAAGTTGTTCTTTGATCTCTTTAATTGTAATTTGCGACAACTTGACCTTTCAATATGATCAGTTCAGTGATTATTGTTTTATCAATGTTTGGTGCTTCAAAGTTCTAACTTGGGTTGTGCTCTTTTTTACTTTTTTAGCTTCTTGACCTCTCGTAACAAAATTTAGTTATGCTTTCATGAGCGAGAAATTTCATCATCTTTTTATGACAACATCCTATCAATTATGACCTTACCCCATTCATTCCTCTATCAGCATTGGGTTGTTGCGATTGCCCAAATTTTATCACTTGATTCTTCCATCAATTTTTGGTTTCTCAACATAGTAGATGGGTTATCACTTCCAATAAGGTGGCAATCTCTCTATGCCATCTAAACTTCATGAATTGCTCTCAAATATTAGCGATAGCCAATATGTGTGCCTAACTTCCTCAACCTTTCAATGCCTAAAACTACTTCTATTCCACTGAGAAGAATTCTTCCATCAATTTTTGGTTGCTCAACATAGTAGATGGGTTATCACTTCCAACAAGGTGGCAATATCTCTATGCCATCTAAACTTAATGAATTGCTCTCAAATATTAGCAATAGCCAATATGTGTGCCTAACTTCCTCAACCTTTCAATGCCTAAAACTATGTCTATTCCACTAAGAAGAAGAGCATAGGGTCTCGTTTTTAATTCAAAATTGTATATCTATAAAATAACCTTATGGCACCTCCCTATTCCTGTAATCTCCTGGCCATCTACAACCACAACTCAAGAGATATTTCTGGGATTAACCATGAGATTTAATTTTTTTGTGATATTAATGTTGATGAAGTCGTATACTATCAGACTCTACCAGTATGGTCGTATGGTTGTAATTTCCTTGTCAATGTTGCTATTGATATCTTAGGTTTAATTTTCTCACATTGGTACAAGTTCAATGCTCTACTTTTAGGAATGGTTGTTGTGGCTTCTAGATAAATTTCCAAGCTAGCTTCTTCACTTCTAACTTTCATTTCTTCATCTTCCAAATCTGTGACACTAACCTCTATTTCTTTACCATATTTGATCTTGCAATTTAATATAGTTTTTTTTGCTTCCATTAAAAATTTGAGGTCCAATTTCTCCATGCATTTAATAAACATCCAATTTTATTTATCTAGACTACACCTTACCAGTGTTTTTCTTTATCTTTTTCTCCAAAACCTCAATTTTTATTTTATTTAAACCTTGATGTTAATTATGGATGGTACAGTCATGAACTTAGAAGAATAATGTTTCCTTGGCCTCCCAATGTAGACATATTCAAATTGGGAGGGTTTTGAAAAGAAATTGGTTGTACCAAGCTAGTTAATTGTGCATTGAGATGATCCATTTTTCTCCTTTTTCATTAGTAACGAAGTCCAATTTTGTTTGTATCACGGGTAAATTATTATAATTTTTTGTTATTTTTCCCTTTAAAAAGTTTTGCTTTTAACTTTAAGTTCAATAAGTTTCAATTTCTCAACTTTGGTTTTTAAGTCTCAAATAGAGGCCATTATTTTATTTTTATTTTATAACAATTTTAACGTATACACATTGTACATAAGTTGAGTGTGTGCTCAACTTGAACCAATGTCCAATTCACATTTGATGTCTACCCATCTGCCTATGGATGGAAAGTTGTGGATCTCTTCAACTTGGTTTCCATATTCTCCCAAAGTGTAGTCCAAAAAGCATTGAAATATCTAGTATCTCTATCTGAGATGTTGCTCCTTGGTATCCCATAATGCACCCAGACCTTTTCAAAGAACATGTTTCTTGTGTCTTGTCCCTCGATGGTGTGTCTTGTCCCTCCATGGTCTTTTTGCAAGGCATGAGAATGCACATCTTACTAAACCTATCAACTACCACAAATAGATAATCGTGCCCCTTCCTAGTTCTTGGAAAACCACCTACACAATCCATAGAGACACTCTCCCATGGTCTAGTTGGTACAAACAAGGGGTGTTATAAACCTTGCAAGTTACTTCCTATTATTGAGTTTGTTGGTACAACAAATTATGCATCCTCTAATCAAACGAGCTACATCTTCTTTGTATTCTAGGCCGATACATATACATTTGTAAGTTGACAATTTCCAACACCAAAATGATCACCAACTTTAAAGGTATGAAACTCTCTAATAAGTTGCAATCTTTCACCTTTTGGAACACAAAGTTTGTCTAGCATATAGCAATCCAACTTAAAGATGATAATCAAACCATACCATCACTTTCTTCTACACAAACTTGGCCATGTAACTATTTAAACACCTCTTTATAGTCCTCATCTTCTATGTATGCATCGTGGGAGAAAAGATCAATGTGCATAGAAGTTCCCAAAGTAGCGATCTTGATTATGGGTGTCCTTGAAACCATGTTTGTTGACTTATTAGTGTTGCCCTTCTTATATTTGATGATTAGGTTAAATTGTTGTAAAAAATCCGTCCACTTGTAGTGTTTGGTTTATTGAAGCTTACTTTGGGCCTAAAAATACTATAGTGGCTAGTGATTAGTGTGGATGATGGTTTCCTTGCCCATCAAATAGTGTTTCCATTTCTTAACAACTTGAAACAAAGTATAGAGTTCCTTGTTATATGTAGGGGAGATCATAACTCCACCATGGAAGATTTCAAAATGAATGCATATTGGTTTACCTCACTACATCAAGACCACTCCCATAGGATGTCCACTTGCATTTGTCTACACTTCGAAAAGGGTTTTGCAAATCAAGCAATGTTAGAACTAGTGCTTGACTAATCTTTCATTTCAACTCTTCAAAATCTTTATGCTAATTCTTCCTGCACTAGCAATTCTTGCCGCAAGTTGTTATGGCATGGAGTGGTGCAACCACAGTTTAAAAGGATGCTATAAACTCCTAACACTAATCGCTACCCTCACAAAGCTCCTAATCTCAATGATATTAGTAGGAGTTAACCAATTGCAGAATGACCTCCCTCTTCATAGGATTTATCTAGAGTTCCCCTCCACTAATCACATACACCAAATAAACCAATCACTGCCAAGCAAATTCATATTTCTTAAGGTTTGCCAATAGTTGATGCTTTTTTATGTTGATGTAGTAGTTGCGTGAGGCATCCTCACCACGTCGGCCCCAAAAGAAATGTGAAGACAATATCTATTGTGCACATTAAAAGAAAAGTCGACCCGGCAGAAGAAGACAAGTCAATCCCACTTAGAAAATAAGGTCAACATGAATAAAGTATAAATAGAAAGCACCCTCACTCTTTTTTATCGAGCAATCAAGCAAGTTCACTCCTAACAAGAGGACAAGTTTGCTACTGCTACAAGAAGAAATTTTATGGGGTTCTCTATCATTGAAGAAGTATCTCTTATATTCTTGGTGTTTATCTTTCTCATACATATGTATCTGGATGTACACTGATCTTTAAACTGATTATCTCTATTAGAAGGTTGTTGGGTTTTCTCCCGTAATGGTCTCCCAGATCAAAAATCCTTGTCTACTGTTTTTGTGCTTTGTTATTCTTTTAGTGATCCTGTTTATTAGATGCAATTGAATTATACTGCTATATCTATAAAATCTAACATGGTGTCAAAGCAGTGTTAAAAGAAGCCATTGTCGAAAATCAGGGCTTCATACTTTGGAGTGTTGCAACCTCGATTTCATCCTAAAAAGAGCATTGAACAACTCACCCTAGGAGGGTGCACCTTTCTGTGGAGGCAAATTCCAAATTAGTGAACTTTCAATTGTTGACCAAATTTTGTCGAGATCAAGAACTAGGGCTCCATGTTTTTAGCCCTTCTATCCATTGCTTGGGTTTGACCTTAGCATTCTTCAACTCGCCTTGGGAGGGCGCATTTATCTGTGGAAGCAAATCTCAAATTCAAAAACTTTAAGTTTTGACCTAAATTCTACTGGTACCAAAAACTAGGGCTTCCACTTTCATATTGTTCTATCCCCAGATCTGGAAGAAAAGAAGGTCTATTCTACTCACCTTAGGAGGGCGCATTTATCTGTGGAATCATATTTGCAAGAATCCAAACTTCAAATTTGACCTAGCTCCTGCTAAGGTTTTTGGATCAGTCTGCAGTCAAGATGATTGGTATTAAAGTTGAAGATAAACTTGATGGGGCGTCCAACTTCAGCTCTTAGAAATCTAGGGTTATCCTCATCTTGGAAGAAAATGATCTCTTGAAGTTTGTTAATAAGAAGGTTCCAAAACCAAAAGAGGAAAAAAAATGACTCAATGGAGGAAGAATGATCTTGGTAGATTCAGTAAGAGACCACTTGGTTCCTCAAATTTCTCAAAGAAGATGTTTAAAGTATTGAAAAAGTTGTTTGCAAATAGCAACATCAACCATTCCCTTGCTTTGAGACAACAACTAACCAATCTCAGGATGACAAGGTGAAACTCAACTGCTACTTACTTCATGAAGATTTCCGAGCTAAGAGATCAACTAAGCACCATTGGAGAATCGATTGAAGATGAGAACTTGTCATGAAAACTCTTAATGGTCTCCCTCCCTCTTGGGAACCATTCATCTAGAGTCTTAGTGGGCGATCCAAGTTGCCCAAGTTTGACCGATTATAGGCAGATTGTACACAAGAAGAGACTAGACTTGCAGCTAGAGGCAAATTGGATGGCATTCAACATGAAGAAAGTCAAGCACTTACATCTCACACAAAGAAACGAAAAGGGAAGGGAAGAAAGTTTCATGGCAAGACAGACAAAGGTGAAAGATCAAGCATTATTCCAGAACAAAATAAGAAGAAGGATCTTTCACATATCCAGTGCTTCAAATGTCAGAAGTATACTCACTATGCCAAACAATGTCGTAGTTCAAAGAAGAGAAAACTCCAAGCCTCAATTGTTGATGTTGATGAAGATACTCCACATAAGATGTCAAGGAGTGATGATTATGAAGGAACTGCAGAAGATCGTCGAAAGGAGTTCTTCTTCTAGTGCTTTCCATGTTGAGATGATGTGATTATCATTATTAATGTATGAAGATCCAGATTGCAATGGGATTCCAGCAAAAAGAAGAAGATCAAAGGAATCTCATGATTCCTACAAGGAGGTAGTGGGAGCCCACCCACAAAACAATAAAAGATAAGTATTTGGATTTTCAATTGTTATTATTGCTCTTGTAGATCAGATCTGAATGTTTGGAATATGTTTTCATTAAAGGTTGTATTCAGATCTGTATTCCTAGAATTAGGAAGTTTGTTAAGCATGTGACATAGTTCATTTTATTAATGAACAGTAGGCTCATGTAGTACATGTTCTGTATATAATTGTTTAGATAGCCTATAGTGTCGCACAACACTCCATAAGCCCATGATGGAGCTAATCTAGGATGATATCTCCTTCTTACATTCTTAGATAATGCACACTCTTGATAGTATGTTCTAATGGAGATAAAAAGCATCCAGATAGTTACCATATGCGCTTAAGATATATACGAGTGTTGTGCTAAAGCATTAGCTAAGAAGCTTTACATAATTGTGAACTATTGTCATTGCATTGAATTGATTGAATTTGATTATGCAATGTGGCTAACTATCTGAATGAATTTAACTTGTAGGAAGAGACCATATGCTATGGCCTACAAGAGAAGAATGATGAGACTTGTTTTGAAGAAAAAGCGATGGACATATAGATCTTGTTGGTATTCAGTGATTGAGAGAGAGCAGATTGACTAGAAGAGGGAAGCTTCTAGGAGCATGACTCTCAACCCAAACTACAAATCAGGAAGAAGGACGACTTCCGTAACAAACGAAGCAGTTAAATGGAAGTCATGACTGTTCAGCAATGACAACAAGCAAACGAGGACCTAATACATCCAACTATGTGGACACATGACCCACAAGCCCAGAGGATCTCATATAGAGATGGCGATTGGGGGCAAAAGGCTCCAATAGATGTCGGTCTCTCTATTACATATTTTGTTTCTACGATGATTATCGAAAGTAGTTGGTTTCCAGTTAGTGTCATGACGGATGGATTGGAGTATGATAGTCCAGAAGGACGAGAGATATTCAGTTGATTTCTGAGGAGGTACACATCCATTCAATTAGAGTTGTGCCTCGAGACTTGGAAAATATTGTTGATGACAATCCCTTATTCGTGATGTTATATACTGGTGATATAAGTCACCTGACACGAGGACACGGGACATGAAGGACACGAATATACGAATGTCCAAGACGAACACGATGACCCCTAGAATCAGGACACGTTATATATATATTTTAAATTATATATATTAAAAATATAGACATATAGATGCAAAGTTTTTTAGAAACTAGAACATTTACAAATATTCAATAGAAATTGTCAAATTACTAATAGGAATCAATACACAATACACATTTTGTCATTCACAAATCACAATGAGACACAAATATGATACAATATTCATATAGCTCAAGATGTCGAAACCATATTTCTCATTAAGTCGTCAAAATCAAAATGTATTACACAGATGTCGGAATGCCAATGGTAACTAGTAGTAGGAAATAGTAAATACAAAAAGGGGTAGATCATAGATGAGATTAAGATGGAAGAATCCCATCTGTCAATAGTCCTCCTCCATGCCTGAATAAACAAACTCATCACTGCACTCCTCCTCCTCCTCTCTCCCCGTCTGACAATCTGCATCTGTTGGTGTGGAGGATGACCCCTCCATAGGATCACCATCATCAAAAGTGACTGTTGTCCGCCGATTGCACACCAGCAGCAGAAATCTTTCGAAAGCTGTCTCAACACTTAGGAAAGTGGGAGAGGTGTGACCTTGGGGGCAAGCACAGAGCTAGGTACTGTCACCTACTCCTAGCTCCTTCGTTTAGGCTAACTCCTAACGAAGCCAAGGGGAGTAGTCCCTACAAAAGAGTTTCTATGGCTCTTAAGTTGTTAAAGTGTTTTGATTAGTTGCGGATGCGGATGGGTGTTGTTTAGGAGTTATTATGATTTGAAGTGTTTGTTTATTATGAATATGACACTAAATCAAAAGCAATCCACGTTGCTAAGAAGAGAGTACAAAGATAAGCAAAAATTCTAGACTTTAATAGTGCATTCAGAGAAAGAAATTATGATAAACCATAGACCATTGATCAAATAATATGATTATGCGAATTAAAAAGGACCAGTGCCTTATGGAGTCAACGAAGCTGAAATGCGCCAGAGAATTAAACACAAGTCTAGAAATCAAGCTAGTGAATGTTAGGTGATGCGAGTGCTCTTGGTAGGTTTTAAGGTTTTTATGTGTTCTTCATTAAGGTGTCAACGAAGGTTTATCAACGCCGGGAGACTCTTCTAAGTTTCCTCTGTTTAAGACATGTCGGGCTCGCCTAGTATCCCAGGCTGATATTGTCAAGTGACCAGCTAGCCGAGAATCTAAGACAGCGGGAGGTTCCGGCGCCTCTACTAGGAAGTACTTTGGAAGAATCCCTACAACGTCGGTGCGATGGTTACGGGGTGTTAAGTATTATTAGGTTACTCTTGCAGGGTTTAAAGATCCAGTGCCGTTTCTGGGTACTCCGATCTGAGATCGGTCAGAGCATACTCCGGCAAGGAGGGAAGGAGTTAATTAATTAAAGGGGTGTGTGTTGCAAGTTTTATTAAATTAATTAATTAGGACTCTCCGACAGAGAGCGCTCTTGACCCCGTCTTATGACAGTGGTTCAAGAGACTTATCTAATCTAAGATGCCTAATGCAGGGATATGCAGTTCTATGAATGCTCTCCGATAGAGAGTGCTCTTGACTTGTGTTACTGCAAGTTCAAGAGTCTTACTTAATTTGTTAAACTTGAAAAAGACATAGAACATAAAAAATCTAACTACCCAAGATTCTCTTTCAGGCTTTTTAGGGCCCTCATCGGAAAAGCAAGGGGGTAAGTATATAGTAAGAACTTATTCAATATTTAATCAAACAGTCAAATCAGTACTTTTACTTCATTTTCAAAACATAATGAATTAATCAAAAACATGAACTACTTGATTATGATTATGCAACTTATCCTACCCTATCCTATCATTAGCAATTTAAACCAAAAATGAAAAGCATGACAATGAGACGATACAGGCTTCCCCCAAATGGGGGAAGAAGGGTGTGGGAGCCGTAATCCCACTCGTTTTTTTATTAATTTTTACAATTTTGATGGCTTTTTTTTTTGCCTTTGCCTTGGAAAAACATGGAGAGAAAGGGATAGAGAAAAGAGGGAAGATTTGTCTTTTTTGTTCTTGCTTGCTTCCTTGCTTGCTTAAGGCCCTTTGGGTTTTTCTCGATTCTTCCTGCAAATAAGAGCTTTAAACAATTCAAACATTATGTATTACTCAAAAATTTAAAGACAAACTACAAACTAAATTCTCAAAAAAGAGGGTAAAAACCAGCGGTGAAAGAAAAGGAAAGAGGGAGGAGAAAAACTAAGAAAATGGAGAGAGAAAAGGTGAAAAAGAGGGCTGTCCTAAATGTGAAAAAGAGGACGATCCAAAGGCAAAAAGAGGGCTGTAAAACAGTAAAAAAAAGGGCAGCGAACAGTCAAAAGAGGGCTGTCCACAAGGAGGAAAAAGAGGGTTGTAAAACAGTAAAAAAAAAGGGCAGCGAACAATCAAAAGAGGGCTGTCCACAAGGAGGAAAAAGAGGGCTGTAAAACAGTAAAAAAAAGGGCACGGAACAGTCAAAAGAGGGTTGTTCACAAGGAGGAAAAAGAGGGTTGTCCAAAGCATGAAAAAAGGGGTGAACTAGGTAAAACGAGGGCTGTCTAAAAAGAAGAAAAGGAGTGGTAAAAAGAATAAAACGGGGCAGCGATGAAGAAAAGATAAGAAAGGGAAAAACCAAGCAAGGAGGAAAAGGCTAGCAAGCAAGAAAAACAAGGGGATCAAAGAGCAAAGAGAGAACTAGAAGAGGGAAGTTCGGTAACCAAGAAAGTATTTGAAATTATGGATGGAACCCAAGAGAGAGAGCTAGACTCCCAGCTTTCTTTTTGTATTTTGAAGAAGAAGATCTTTGTAGGTCCTGCAATGAAAGTGTTAGAATAAAAAGGTTGCTTGAAGCCTGAGATAGAAGCAGCTGAGCTCACACCCTTCTTCAACCCGTGAAGCCTGAAAACACACTACAACTCAACACAAAACGTGAGATCAAAATACATGCTAGTATGCTAAGAAAATTGAATCATGATCAACATTACGTATATACTGATTACTCATGTCCATCAAAATACTAATCTACTTCGCATAAACAATCAAGTTGAACTACAAATGATCGTTCTACTGTGCCAACAATGGCCCTCTTGAACTAACAAATAAACAATTTAATCTCACATAAGCATTAAAGAAAATAGGGGTTAGAGACAATATCACCTCAACCAATTGCAAAAAACTACCACATCCCTGAGCTCATGGACCTCCAAAGTCTGATCTTTATTAACAAATTAAAGCAAATGCTTGATACAATTTTCTCAGAGTAACTCTGCCACAAAAATCCATCCTCAATAGAGCTGAAAGAGCCTCTTTTTAACAAATGAGAGAGTGCTAAAACCCTAAAAACAAAAAACCAACCCTAACCAGCTTAGCCACCTAACAAAGAGCCCAGACCTAAACTGGAGAACCGGGAGTGAGGGGAGGCCTCCACCCAGGCAAGGCGCCCCCACTCCAAACCTGTGCACTGAAAACAAGCCAAGGATGAGGCCACATGTGTGAGTCTGGATGTAGGTAAGCTCATCCTTTAGGTCTGGCAAGAGCCTGAGCTAGGTTTGGGAAGCCCACTGATGGTGTAAGCTTCAGTCTTCACCTCGATCAAATCACCGGACCAATGAGAGCTCTCCATCTCATCTTTAGCTGGAGACGACATGACTGATAACTGATAACAAATTAATTGCTCTCTTAATGATGACTGAAGCTGAGTTATGATAACTCCAATCATCATAAGTGTTCCATGAGATGTCATTTAGCCTTTTATTTTATTAAATTTGGATTAATTTGGAGAGTTTTAGTTTTCTCCAAAATAATCATTTTTTTTTAATAAAAATCATTTTTTTAACTAAAAATCATTTTTTACTAAAAATCATTGTTTACTCAAAACTGACTTTTTTGAGTAAAAAGGCATTATGTGTCCGATTGCTGATCTGAAAGTTGTTTCTGATTGGCTGGCTGATCAAGAATGATTTTTGGCTTAAGGTTAGAGCCTTGAATCACTGAATTCTGAGTCCGGATCATGAACGGGTTTTTTCCATTTAATTTATGGAAAAATTAACCCAAAAAACTTAGGAAAATTAATTAAAAATTATAAAATAATTTTTCACTGTTCGAAAAAGATTTTTTCGAATTTTTTTTAATGTGTCCAGATGACTTAAGACATCACCATGATCTATCTAAATAATGTCTAGTAGGCTTATAACACTCAGTTGGGCTTTAATAACCCCCCAAGGCCCAGAATTCAACATCGGGCATTCCAGATTTGGAGGAAGCGGAGGAAAACCTCGTCAATTATACTCGGTTGAAGGCAAAGCATAATTGTCAGGGGCAAAAAACTCCCTGGAATACCCTATTTGAGATTCTACGTCTCAGGAGACCGAACCACTCAAAAATACCCTACTAGCACAATTTATTACAAACCCCGCGGGGCCATGGTCAAAATTATTCAAAATAAAAAAGTGACTAGCCAATATTGGCTAAGACAAGCAGACGGATCAACTGATACACTGGAATCAGACTTTGAACAAGTCTGTCAACCAACGGCTCCTCAGGTAACCCAACTATGGTACAAAAAGTTGGATAACATCTGGCTCCAACTGTGGGACGTGTGCTCGATCTAGTCTCTTATGCAAGGAGAGCATACGAGAACCCCAGAATCTCTGGTTTCCACATCCTGTAAAAACATCTCAACTTGACAAGAAAAACCTCAGTAGCACAAGTTTTATGAAAAAGAGCCAATGATCCAAAAGTTTCTTTATTCAAAGAAATGACAAAACTTAACTGAAAATTTTATTTATTCCTAAGTACAGAAAGAAAATCCTACAGTAAATGCTCACTTTAAGGAGCCTATTTTCCTACTCTAAGCATGATACAAAAAAGCTTAGGTGTAATCATAAATCCAGTGTAGCCACCTATAAGCATTTTATTAATATAAAAAGGTTTTCCCTTGTCTTTGGTTACCATCCAAAGTAAGGACACAATTTCCAGAAAATGCAAACCTGTGTGATGATCCAGAATGGGCGGGCTGGATGGGGAATCATAAGCATGAAGAATGTCATCAAACTTCTTCCCAAACTGGTAGATACTTACGCAGGCTGCTTCTATCCATGACTGGATAGCGCTGATATACAAATCGGGATAATGCGGCAGGTCGACTACTCCATCATGCTGATCATCAAGGCTCATCAAATAGTAACTCGTTGTATAAGCCCCAAGGTGCTCCAAAACATAAGGAACATCTATATGTGAAGACGACGGTTGAAAAAAAACTTCAACTAGTTGTATCCCATCTGACTCTTTACCACACTGCTTTTTCAAATCCTTATTACCAATACTTAGACACAATTCTGACTGATCATATGAAAACTCTGACTGTTCTTCCTTACAACTTTATAAGTCTCAGAATAACAACTCCCCTTGCTAAACATATCATAGATGAGATTCTCAAAAATATTTTCAAAAATATCATAAGTTGGATTTTCAATAAAAGTCCAATAATCATCATCGCCATCTATGTCGGATATGAAAGATGCCTCATCATTGGTATCAAGTCCCTGGCTACACTCCTCATTCTGCTCAAAACAATCTTCTTCAAAAAGTTGGGTTTCAAAGATATCACATGGGACCCAACTTTCCAAATATTTGTCATCTGGTGGAGAGCATGGAGGACTCTCATCACATGAAACTTCTAAGATTGGATTTTCAATTAAAGTCTCGTAGTTGTCATCCATCTCAGAAGAAAGGGGTTCTTCCTCACTTGTATCAAATTCCTGGCTATATCCCTCCTCATGATCATAGTCATCTTCTTCAGAAAAAAGGTCACAAGGTAGTAAACCTTCCAAACTATCATCATTATGCTCATTAGTAGGATTAGTGCTAAAGTTTTCAGTGAGGTTATCCAATTGTTGACTAAAATCTTCGACGTGACACCGGGTTTCTGTGGTGACAGGATGGAGCTGTCCAACTGCGTTAATGTACTCAGGCTCTCTTGAACACTGTTTCTCCTCTCTCCAACTTTCTCCAAAAATATCATGCATGTCATCTACATAGTTTATGTACTCATGCTTGCTTGATGATGCTTTAGGACCACAACCCTCTGGAAAACCATGCTCCTGAATATAGCAAACATAATAGCAGGAAGATTCTTCATGAAGGTCTCCACATGCCCTACAAAATGGCGTGTAAGTTTCAACCACATTAGTGGCCTCTAGCTGATGAGGAGGCCTCTGCTCATGGTTGGGGTTTTTTCTCTGCCATGTTGGTTTTGCAGGGAAAGCTCTAGGAGGTGGCGGAGGTTGAGTTCTTTCCATTGTAATCACCCTATTTTGAATCTCCTTCAATTGTACTAAGTGTTTCTGTTCTGCTTCCTCCATATTTTTCTTCATCTCCCTTTTCATTTCAATCATTTGTTTTTCGTAGGCATCCTTCATAGCTGCTAAAGGATCCTTGTCTTTAGGTTCACTAATTTTCAAAGGAGTTGAAGACCTTGAATAACCCTGGAGGTTAGATTCACCAGATGACTGCATATTCTTATCAATTTTAATGGCCAAATTCTGAGCCTGAAGTAATGTGGTCAGCTCCTTGTCTCTAATCTGGTACTGGATCTTGCCGCTTAATGCTTCAATGTAATAATCCAAAGTGGAAGCTACAGGAGGAGCATAAGTAGCAGGGATGGAATTTGATAACTCTGTGAACCTATCGTTGAATTCATCCATGGTTTCCGTATCAGACTTCTTTATGCTGGTCAAAGCTGCTACTAGATGTCTAGGCTCCTTTCTGCTGCCAAACTTTCCAAGGAAAGCAGCCTTGAAGTCTGCTAAGGTGGCGAAAGAATTGTCTGGCAAATTATCGTACCAGTTGCCAGCCTTTCCATCCAAAGACAAGGCAAACAAGGTCATGTAAACATCTTCATGCCTATCAGTACCCCTGACATGGGCACCACAGTGTCTGATGAAATTCCTGATATGCTGCTCAGCAGAGAGGGAGGCATCAGTGCCATTATATGTCGTAAGCTTGTCGATAGCCTTGTCAGGGATATCATGAGGATGACCTGCTATCTGAGCAAAGTTAAGTTGAGTGAAAAACTCACCCATTGGATTAAGGAAACAGTTATTATTTTGCAAATTTTCTAAATTTTCTGGAAATAAAAGATGGATGTCTTAAACAGACTCAGATCCAAGTTCTACAAGGATCCTATGAGAATATAGTTTGTTTAATCTCCTCCTTAAGACCTTTTCGGGGTCAGGGATGAAATCGACCAAACCTACAGAGTTATTTCTAGTAGAATACCTTGAGGTGTTAACTGACAGTGGAGTAGCCAGGTGGACTTAAGTCTAATTTCAGAAAGTGATTGGACTAAAAAAACTACCAAAAAGGATAAAAAGGTAAAAAACTAAAAGAAACAAAGGTCGTCCAGGAACAAAAAGATTTGTCCCCGGCAACGGCGCCAAAAGATGTTGTCCGCCGATTGCACACCAGCAGCAGAAATCTTTCGAAAGCTGTCTCAACACTTAGGAAAGTGGAAGAGGTGTGACCTTGGGGGCAAGCACAGAGCTAGGTACTGTCACCTACTCCTAGCTCCTCCGTTTAGGCTAACTCCTAACGAAGCCAAGGGGGGTAGTCCCTACAAAAGAGTTTCTATGGCTCTTAAGTTGTTAAAGTGTTTTGATTAGTTGCGGATGCGGATGGGTGTTGTTTAGGAATTATTATGATTTGAAGTGTTTGTTTACTATGAATATGACACTAAATCAAAAGCAATCCACGTTGCTAACAAGAGATTACAAAAATAAGCAAAAATTCTAGACTTTAATAGTGCATTCAGAGAAAGAAATTATGATAAACCATAGACCATTGATCAAATAATATGATTATGCGAATTAAAAAGGACCAGTGCCTTATGGAGTCAATGAAGCTGAAATGCGCCAGAGAATTAAACACAAGTCTAGAAATCAAGCTAGTGAATGTTAGGTGTTGCGAGTGCTCTTGGTAGGTTTTAAGGTTTTTATGTGTTCTTGATTAAGGTGTCAACGAAGGTTTATCAACGCCGAGACTCTTCTAAGTTTCCTATGTTTAAGACATGTCGGGCCCGCCCAGTATCCCAGGCTGATATTGTCAAGTGACTAGCTAGCCGAGAATCTAAGACAGCGGGAGGTTCCGGCACCTCTACTAGGAAGTACTTTGAAAGAATCCCTACAACGCCGGTGCGTTGGTTACGGGGTGTTAAGTATTATTAAGTTACTCTTGCAGGGTTTAAAGATCCAGTGCCGTTTCTGGGTACTCCGATCTGAGATCGGTCAGAGCATACTCCGGCAAGGAGGGAAGGAGTTAATTAATTAAAGGGGTGTGTGTTGCAAGTTTTATTAAATTAATTAATTAGAACTCTCCAACAGAGAGCACTCTTGACCCCGTCTTATGACAGTGGTTCAAGAGACTTATCTAATCTAAGATGCCTAATGCAGGGATATGCAGTTCTATGAATGCTCTCTGATAGAGAGTGCTCTTGACTTGTGTTACTGCAAGTTCAAGAGTCTTACTTAATTTGTTAAACTTGAAAAAGACATAGAACATAAAAAATCTAACTACCCAAGAGTCTCTTTCAGGCTTTTTAGGGCCCTGATCAAGAAAGCAAGGGGGTAATTATACAGTAAGAACTTATTCAATATTTAATCAAACAGTCAAATCAGTACTTTTACTTCATTTTCAAAACATAATGAATTAATCAAAAACATGAACTACTTGATTATGATTATGCAACTTATCCTACCCTATCCTATCATTAGCAATTTAAATCACAAATGAAAAGCATGACAATGAGACGATACAGGCTTCCCCCAAATGGGGGAAGAAGGGTGTGGGAGCCGTAATCCCACGCGCTTTTTTATTAATTTTTACAATTTTGATGGCTTTTATTTTTTGCCTCTGCCTTGGAAGAACATGGAGAGAAAGGGATAGAGAGAAAAGGGAAGATTTGTCTTTTTTGTTCTTGCTTGCTTCCTTGCTTGCTTAAGGCCCTTTGGGCATTTCTCAATTCTTCCTGCAAATAAGAGCTTTAAACAATTCAAACGTTATGTATTACTCAAAAATTTAAAGACAAACTACAAACTAAATTCTCAAAAAAGAGGTTAAAAACCAGCGATGAAAGAAAAGGAAAGAGAGAGGAGAAAAACCAATAAAAGGAAGAGAGAAAAAGGTGAAAAAGAGGGCTGTCCTAATTGTGAAAAAAAGGACTGTCCAAAGGCAAAAAGAGGGCTGTAAAACAGTAAAAAAAAAAGGGCAGCGAACAGTCAAAAGAGGGCTGTCCACAAGGAGGAAAAAGAGGGTTGTAAAACAGTAAAAAAAAAAAGGCAGCGAACAATCAAAAGAGGGCTGTCCACAAGGAGGAAAAAGAGGGCTGTAAAACAGTAAAAAAAAGGGCAACGAACAGTCAAAAGAGGGCTGTCCACAAGGAGGAAAAAGAGGGTTGTCCAAAGCATGAAAAAAGGGGTGAAAACTAAGTAAAACGAGGGCTGTCCAAAAAGAAGAAAAGGAGTGGTAAAAAGAATAAAACGGGGCAGCGATGAAGAAAAAATAAGAAAGGGAAAAACCAAGCAAGGAGGAAAAGGCTAGCAAGCAAGAAAAACAAGGGGATCAAGGAGCAAAGAGAGAACTAGAAGAGGGAAGTTCGGTAACCAAGAAAGTATTTGAAATTATGGATGGAACCCAAGAGAGAGAGCTAGACTCCCAGCTTTCTTTTTATATTTTGAAGAAGAAGATCTTTGTAGGTCCTGCAATGAAAGTGTTAGAATAAAAAGGTTGCTTGAAGCCTGAGATAGAAGCAGCTGAGCTCACACCCTTCTTCAACCTGTGAAGCCTGAAAACACACAACAACTCAACACAAAACGTGAGATCAAAATACATGCTAGTATGCTAAGAAAATTGAATCATGATCAACATTACGTATATACTGATTACTCATGTCCATCAAAATACTAATCTACTTCGCATAAACAATCAAGTTGAACTACAAATGATTGTTCTACTGTGCCAACAATGGCCCTCTTGAGCTAACAAATAAACAATTTAATCTCACATAAGCATTAAAGAAAATAGGGGTTAGAGACAATATCACCTCAACCAATTGCAAAAAACTACCACATCCTGAGCTCATGGACCTCCAAAGTCTGATCTTTATTAACAAATTAAAGCAAATGCTTGATACAATTTTCTCAGAGTAACTCTGCCACAAAAGTCCATCCTCAATAGAGTTGAAAGAGCCTCTTTTTTGTTAGTTTTTGTACCTAGGCAGATGTTCCCTAGGTGACTTTATTTTGCCTAAGTCACTTTAAGAGGGAAAAAGGTGACCCTCACATTAAATGTCACTTAATGAGACTTTATAAACATAAAGTCACTTTTTGATAAATTTTAAGTGAGTGAGTAATTTTATTTATGTGAAATAAATAAAAGGGATTTTTACTCTCATTGATTCTCATCCGTTGGATTAGATCTATTTTCCACCGTTGGATTAGAAACTCACTTAGGGTTAAACAAAAAGGCTGAGGGAGGCAAAAGGACATTCACTTTTCATTTTTCAGGAGAAGAGAAGAGTGCTGGGAGAGAAGAAGAGAGAGCTGAGCAAGGGTACGATTTTCCAGAAGAGAGATCACACAGAAATCGAGGAGCATTTAATGCACAGAAATCGAGGAGCATTTACCTTCATTTATTGCTGGTACGATTGCACAGGAATCGAGGAGTACGGTCTGCATTTACTGAACTGTACGGTTTGCATTTAATGCCCAGGAAATCGTGGTACGGCCTGTAGAGTACGGCCTGCTTTAATGCTGCACAGAAATCGAGGTACAGCCAGCATTTAAGTGCTGCACAGAAATCGAGGTACGGCTGCATTAATTCTGCACAGTTTTCGAGGAGGTACGGCTGCCATTTATTGCTGTACGGTCTGCATTTATTAGGCACAGAATTTGAGGTGTACGGCTGGTGCTTTTGCTGAGCACAGTTTCCGGATTTTGGGATAAAATCTGTGGTGGAGATAAGTAGTATTTTCACTGTATTTCTGTCCTATATTTTTGCTGAAGAAATAAATCTCTCTCTCTCTCTGACTGGTTTTCCCCGTGGAGGTTTTTCCAGGGCTTATTTGGCCAAAAATCTCTGAGTCAAATTTATGGTGTGACTGTCTATTTGTTTTCAGCCTGTTAGTAATTTTTTACTGTGTGTTTAAAATTGTTCGGCATTTTTTAAGTAGCTTTCAGCCTATGCAAAACCGGCTGAAGTGAAAAACACAAAATGTTCATTTAAACCAGCAAGCAGTAAAACTCAGTTTTCTACATGGTATCAGAGCAAAGGGGGCAGAAAACAGTGATTTTTGCAGACACACAGTAATTTCCAGAACTCAAATTTTTTTGTTATTTTACTTCTATCAGTGAACAGCACTTTGTTGAGTTGTTGTTGAGATGGCTACAGGACTTAGATTGGAGGATAGGCTGGATGGGACAGGGAATTTTGTGCCGTGGAAGGCCAGAATTTTGTTGTTACTAGAAGAGAATGAGTTGTGGCCGGAAATAGTGAGGAACACTACTGCAAATCCGATCACCATTCATGCATCTACAGATGCAGCAGCCCTATCAGCCTTCAATAAGAAGGACTGCAAAGCTAGAAGAATTATTCTTGATGCGGTTAAAGATCACATTATCCCTCACATTTCAGGGAAGGATAGGGCACATGAGATGTGGACAGCCCTAACCAGCTTGTATGAGAGTTCTAATGAGAACCGGAAAATGGTTCTCAGAGAAAAACTCAAGAGTATCAGGATGAATGGAGGTGAGGGAGTCACATCTTACCTTACTAGGATTTCTGCAGTTCGGGATGAACTTGCAGCGGTTGGGGAGAAGGTTGCCCCTACAGAGCTTGTGCGTACTGCAGTGAATGGGGCTTCAAAGTCTTGGAGTGCTTTTGTGCAGGCTATAGTGGGCAGAGAGAACCTACCTGACTGGGAGAGACTATGGGATGACTTTGTGCAGGAGGAGACCAGGAGAGGTCTTGTACAGGGTAGTAGTTCTCAGAGAGGGGCTGATGATGAGGATGTGGCTTTGGCAGCCAAGGGTAAGAAGAAGAAGGGTCCCAAGAAGGGTGGGGCCAAGCAGCAGCAGCAGCAGCAGCAGAGTGGGCAGAAGAAGGACTTGAGTAAAATCAAGTGCTATGCTTGTCAGGCGTTTGGACACTATGCCTCACAGTGTCCAAGCAAGAAGAAGAAGAAGGGGCAGGGACAGCACACTGCAGCCTCAGCAGAGGTTGATGAGTTTAGTGTTGCATTTCAGAGGGAGTTTTC
Source organism: Pseudotsuga menziesii (assembly GCA_001517045.1). NCBI lineage: Eukaryota > Viridiplantae > Streptophyta > Pinopsida > Pinales > Pinaceae > Pseudotsuga > Pseudotsuga menziesii. Next base: position 251,403 of record LPNX010393240.1, read on the forward strand.
CCTGTATGCTGGACAGATAGAGAGAGAGAGAGTCTCTCTGGCCACCAGCACAGATATGGATCTGGACAGTGAGCATTCTTTGTTGGCAGGACATCAGGGGGGTCCATCCACCTCATCTACTTGGTACACTGATAGTGGAGCCTCGAGCCACATGACAGGAGCTCGAGAGGTGTTCTCAGAGTTATCAGAGACAGGTAGAGATGTGGAGGTTGTCCTTGGGGACAACACCGTTGTGAGAGCTGTTGGTCGGGGTACCATCACATTTCAGAGGGAGTCCATGAGTCCCATGACTCTGCGGGATGTGTTGTATGTCCCAGGGCTGAAAAAGAACCTTGTATCAGTTTCCACCATAAAGGACAGGGGTCTTGGGGTGTGCTTTTCAGATGGGAGAGTACAGGTATATCCCAAGGCTACAGGTATGTCCAGTGCCATGGACATCGGGGTCAGGTGTGGAAAGTTGTACAAGCTATTATTTCAGCCACGTTGTGCTTTGGCACATAGCAACAGCAGCGAGCTTTGTGAGCTTTGGCATCGGAGGATGGCCCACTTACATCACCTAGCTCTGAGATTGTTGAGGAGCATGGTTACAGGTTTACCCGAGTTCAGCACAGAGCAGAGTGATGTGTGCAGGGGGTGTGCTTTGGGAAAGTACACCAAGACTGCTTTTCCGAGCAGTGACACTAGAGCTGCCGGGGTGCTTGATTTGATCCATTCTGATATTTGCGGTCCCATGTCATCACGGTCTTTGACAGGCTTTGAGTATTACATCAGCTTCATAGATGACTACTCCAGGAAGACCTGGATCTACTTCTTGAGGAGCAAGAAGTCCGAGCTTGTGTTGAGAGTCTTCCAAGGGTTCAAAGCCCTTGTGGAGAAGCAGACAGGTAGAAAGATCCGGATGTTGAGGTCAGACAATGGGGGTGAGTATACCTCCAAGGAGTTCGGCGCATTCTATACTCAGGAGGGCATTCAGAGACAGCTGACAGTCCCTTACACTCCTGAGCAGAATGGAGTAGCAGAAAGGAAGAACAGGTCTATTGTGGCAGCAGCCAGGGCGATGCTCCATGATCAGGGATTACCTTTCTTTCTTTGGGCTGAGGCATGTAGTACTGCAGTGTATCTGCAAAACAGGAGTCCTCACAGGGTAGTGGGGAGCAAGACTCCTGAGGAGATGTATTCAGGCAAGAAGCCTAAGGTGAGCCACTTCCGCATATTTGGCTCTTTGACTTACTCCCACGTCCCTTCTGAGAAGAGGACAAAGTTTGATCCCACCGCTGAGAGAGGTATTTTTGTGGGATATGATGAGACTTCGAAGGCTTATCGGATTTACTTACCTTGCTCGCGGAAAGTTGTTGTCCGCCAGGAAGTAAAGTTTGATGAGGAGAGAGCCTTCCGGAAGTCCAGAGAGTTAGAGCAGGGGGAGACTTCAACTCCCACACCTCAGTTAGTACAAGCTTCTTCGATACAGCTCACAGGTCCACAAGTTTCTGGAGGGTCTGGATCACAGGGTACAGGTACAGTGTCTTCAGGTTCGGTGATTTAGGCAGTTAGTACTTCAGGGACAGGTTCAGGGACAGGTACAGGTTTGAGTCCTCAGATTACGGCATCGACAGGCACAGGTTCTTCTGTTACTGGTCCTCGGGGTTTTGGACCTTCAGGTACAGGGACTTCCTCAGAT